>CAUYRT010042908.1:0-22337 GCA_963574885.1 Lepilemur ruficaudatus | reverse complement strand
TAGCACTCTGGGAGGCCGAGGTGGGCGGATCGCTCAAGGTCAGGAGTTCGAAACCAGCCTGAGCAAGAGCGAGACCCCGTCTCTACTAAAAATAGAAAGAAATTAATTGGACAACTAAAAATATATAGAAAAAATTAGCCGGGCATGGTGGCACATGCTACTCGGGAGGCTGAGGCAGTAGGATCGCTTGAGCCCAGGAGTTTGAGGTTGCTGTGAGCTAGGCTGATGCCACTGCGGCACTCTAGCCCAGGCAACAGAGCAAGACTCTGTCTCAAACAAACAAACAAAAAAATCCTCACAAAACGCCATTCTGGGCCAACTCTCTTTTTGGATTCAGCCCACTTGCACCCAAGTGAATAAACCAGCCCTGTTGCTCCCACGTAGCATGTGTGTGAGATCTGTCCTTTGGGTCATCCCCCTTTCATTTGGTGCCAAAACCTGGGATGGGCAGGCCCTTCTCCGGAAGGTCTGCTCCTGGCCTGACCCTTCAAGGACACCTTTCACCGACATCTGCCCTCAGACCATCAGCCGGCACGGCAGCATTTCACCTTCTCGGGATCTGGTCTCAGCTTTGGCGTTGAGGTCAGTTTCTTTCCTTTCCTCACAGGGCCACCCCTTTTGCTGTCCGTCTCAAACTCCAACCAACATTGGTCACGGCTTCCTAAAGGGAAGACAGTCTTCCCTTTCTGTTTGACTGGTGGAGGGGATGCGCACCTGCCCCCTGCCCCCCCCCCCCCCGTCTACCAGCCATGTTTTCAGCCCAGGATCTCAGGCTAGGACACCACATGTGATTCCTCAGTGCTGCCCTGTGTGTGGTCCTTCCTTTTCTCCCATCTTTTTCCTTCACCCAATAATGGGAAATTTACTGCCCTCTATCCCCTTTTCTTCTCCTCTGGCCTGTGTCCTCTCTGCTCTGAAGCCCCTCCAACTTTATCCTGACTTTAAGCCCAAATGCCTCATCTTTTGTAACACAGCTTGGTCCCAATATAAATTAGATAACTGGTCACAGTGGCCTGAAAATGGGACCTTTGACCTCTCTGTTCTGAGATCTTGATAACGTTTGCCAATGTTCGGGTAAGTGGTCCGAGGCTCCCTATGTCCAGGCTTTCTTTGCTGTCGGCTCACAGGCATCTCTCATCTCTCACTGCGACCCTTCTCAGGTTTTCCTTTTTTCGCCCCCTTATCCCTCAATCAGACCCGGATCCACTGGACCCTGCAGATCACTTAGCTCACTCCGACCCCGCCACCTCCTCATCCCCCTGCACCAATTCGGCTCTAGTCATCAACTCCCCCTTTGCGGGGCTGCTGGGGCAGAAGGAATCATTCAGGCCCACGTTCCCTTTTTCCTTACTGACCTCCCAGATCTGGCAGTGCTTAGGTGTCTTCTCGGCAGATTCCACTAAATTTGTTCAAGAATTTCCATACCTTTGCCTGTCATAGGATCTCACCTGGCGTGATCTTTCTGTCATCCTCTCCTCTACCCTCAGTTCCGATGAACGTGGCAGGGTGTGGGCTGACGGCCCAGTCACATGCCGATGATCAGTGGCGCGCGGAACCTGCCCTCGCTGAGGGCCCCATGCTATTCCTAGAGGATCCCCATTGGGAGTATCATACAGTTCCCCAGATCTCAGGCACCAAGATCACGATTGCCCGTCTGATAGGACTCAAAAAGGTGGCACATAGAGCCAACAGTTATAACAAATTAAGAGAAACAACCCAAACCTGAGATGAGAATCCTGCCCAATTCTGGGTGCGATTAGTCACGGCTGTGCAGAAATTCTCTGTGGACCCAGAGGGTCCCAATGGCCAACTGATCCTCAAAATGCATCTCATTTACCAGTCTGCTTGCCACATTGAAAAGAAACTCCAAAAGCTAGACCTCGGCTCCCACACCCCGCAGCAGGATCTTAGAGAGGCGGCCTTTAAGGTCTGTAACAACAAGGAGGAAATGGCCCATAAACGAAGATTAGTTGAACTGCAGATGCCTCCGCTGTCAGGTTGTCAGACAGCCCAATAGCAGGGCTGCCAAAAGGACTGTGAAGCTCCGTCTAGGATTCCAGAGTCTGCCAGGTCCATGTTTCAAATGTGGTCCAAAGTAGCCACTAGGCTAGGAAGTGTCCACAGCCTGGAACTCCCCCTCGGCTGTGTCCAGCCTGCGGAGGCCTACCCTGGAAGTCTGACTGCCCTGGACCTGCTGGAGTCCCATGGGGGCAGCCCACACCGAAGTCAAACTTCCAGGGCCTACAGATGCTGTGTCCGGATTTACTCAGACTGGTGGCTGAAGACTAACGATGCCCAGGAGCCAAACAGGCCTGTGGACCATCACAGATGCTGAGCTCTGGGTAACTAACGGTGGAGGGTAAGTCTGTTCTTTTTTTTTTTTTTTTTTTTGAGACAAGAGTCTCACTCTGTTGCCCAGGCTAGAGTGAGTGCCATGGAATCAGCCTAGCTCACAGCAACCTCAAACTCCTGGGCTCAAGCGATCCTCCTGCCTCAGCCTCCCGAGTAGCTGGGACTACAGGCATGTGCCACTATGCCCGGGTAGTTTTTTTTCTATATATGTTTAGTTGGCCAATTAATTTCTTTCTATTTTATAGTAGAGACGGGGTCTCGCTCTTGCTCAGCCTGGATTTGAACTCCTGACCTTGAGCAATCCGCCCGCCTCGGCCTCCCAGAGTGCTGGGATTACAGGCGTGAGCCACCGTGCCTGTTCATTTTTAATTGATACACTCCAACCACTCCACCCTGCCTTTTTTTTTTTTTTTTTTTTTTTGAGACAGGGTCTCTGTTGCCTGGGCTAGAGTGCCATGGTGTCAGCCTAGGTCAGAGCAACCTCAAACTCCTGGGCTCAAAGGATTCTCCTGCCTCAGCCTCCCGAGTAACTGGGAATACAGGCATGCACCACCATGCCGGGCTAATTTTTTCTGTATATTTTTAGTTGTCCAGCTAATTTCTTTCTACT
Organism: Lepilemur ruficaudatus; assembly: GCA_963574885.1. Lineage (NCBI taxonomy): Eukaryota > Metazoa > Chordata > Mammalia > Primates > Lepilemuridae > Lepilemur > Lepilemur ruficaudatus. The sequence continues at coordinate 19,375 of CAUYRT010042908.1, read as the reverse complement.
TTTAGTAGAGACGGGGTCTCACTCTTGCTCAGGCTGGTCTTGAACTCCTGAGCTCAAACAGTCTGCCCGCCTTGGCCTCCCAGAGTGCTGGGATTACAGGCGTGAGCCACGGTGCCCGGCCCACCCTGCCTTCTTATAATAAGCCTCTGAGCAGATCTAAAATCCCGTTGTGGGTATTGATGGCTGGCCTTCTCAACCACTCCAAACCGCAGTCCTTTGGTGTCACCTGGGTCCCCACTCCTTTCCATACACATTTCTAGTTACCCCACATGCCCTGTTCCATTATTAGGGAGGGATATTTTAACAAACTATCTGCTACCCTTCGCATCCCAGCCATCTCCCCTCCTCGCCTTTCTAATTTCACGTTTCGTTCCTGGTCCCACACCCCCGTGCCGGATGTCCCAGCTGTTGACCCCCAGATATGGGACGTTTCCAATCCCTCTTTTGGTGCACACCATCCATCAAAATCCCCTTAAAACCTAATCACCCATTCCCTGCTTAGCATCACTATCCAGTCCCCTCCCCGCTCTGTTGGGCCTAAAGCCCCCCATAACCAAACTTCTCTCCCACGGCCTCCTCCGACCCGTTCATCGCCTTGCAGCTCTCCCATCCTGTCTGTGAAGAAGCCAAGCGGTCCAGGACCTCATCTCGTCAACTCTGTAATACAGCCCATTCATCCGGTAGTTCCCAGCCCGTACACTATTCTCTTGACCATCCACCTGGAACCACTCCCTACTGTCCTGGATGTGAAGGACGCATTTTTCTCTATCCCTCTACACCCTGGTTCCCAACCCCTCTTTGTTTCTACATGGACTGACCCCACGACCAACTCTTCCCAGCCACTAAGCTGGATGGTGCTTCCCCGGGGTTTAGAGGGAACCCTCATTATTTTAGCCAAGCACTCTCTTCAGGTCTGACCTCATACAAGCCCCGTTCGCCAACACTCCTCCAGCATGTTGACAACCTCCTGTTACGCAGTCCCCTCTCTATGTCACAGGGAGTCACTGTCTTGCTCCTCCAACACCTTTTCTCTAAAGGCTACAGAGTTTCTCCTTCCAAAACACAAATATCCCAACCCACAGCTTCATATCTAGGCGTCATCCTCCAGGGAAACTAAAAATTGCTCCCTGCGGCAAAACTCCAGGAAATCATCACCTGTCCCCTCCCTCCACAAAACAGGATCTCCTCTCATTCCTTGGACCTCTCAACTATTTCAGACTTCAGTTACCTGGTTGCTCACTCCTCCAAGCCCCTATATAAATTAACAAAAGGAAATCTCTACGAACCCATTGACCCAACCTCCTCTCCCTACAATCTTTCCGACACCTACACAGCGCTTTGGCTGCAGCACCCTCTTTAGCCCTGCCTGACCCCTCCCAGCCCTTTTTCTCTTCTATTCAGGAAGACAAGGTGCACCCTGGGGGTCCTTGCCCCGGAGCCTTTCTCTAACAAACAGCTAGGTCTTACTGTCCAGGAATGGCCAGCTTGCCTGCCGGCTGCAGTAGCAGCTGCTACCCTGATATTAGAAGCCTTTAAAATTATCCTCCATGCCCCCAACCATGTACTCCTCCCCTCATCTTCCAAACTTAATAACTTCCTTCTCTTCTCTCTCCTCCCTCCTCACTGCCCCTAGACTCCTATAGCGCTTGGCTCTGTTTTGTGAAACCCCATCTTCACCATTAAACCTGGCCCCAATTTCAACCCAGCAATGTCTCTTCCAACCCTCACGGTTCCCTGCGTATACACACAATCGCTCTGAACTTCTCCCGCTCACTCTATCACCGTTTCCTGTGTTTCTGTTTTCCCTCTGCACTCCCCCGAACACACCTGGTATATACAGGGTAGCTCCTTTAAAGGAACCCGCCTCTCCCCTCCCCTGGCCGGCTATGCTATCATCTCTCAAAACTCTTGTCATCAAAGCTGCCGCTCCATCACCCACCACGGGCTCACAACAAGCCACACTCATCTCTTTAACCTGTGCCCTAACCTTGGCCCCTGGTAAAAGAGTCAACATATACTGATTCTAAATACGCTTATCACATCCTTCACCGCCATGCCACCATCTGAGCTGAACGTGGTTTCCTTACCACACAGGGAAACCCTGTTATCAATGGCCCTTACATCCCCAAACTCCTTGTAAAGAAGCAGGAATTGTACATTGCAAAGGACACTAGAAATCCTCAGATCCTATGAGCCAAGGGCAACCAGTTCGCCCGTCTCACAGCACGCCAGGCCGCCCAGACAACTTCAAGGCCAGTTCCTCTCCCTTCCTGCCTCTCCCCACCCATTCCAGCTCTGAAAATAAAAAATAGCAACACCTCCCCACCGGTGACGGCTGGTTTCTTGACCACGGCTGCCTTGTACTTCCTGCTTCATAAGCAAAGACCATCCTATCGAAGCTCCATGACTCCTCTGTTGGTTACAGACCTCTTAGCTGATTACTGCAACCTCTCGTTTGTTTTCCAGCCTGGAAAACACACTTAACAACGATCACTTCCCAGAGCCCGATTTGTCAGTTCTCCTCTGCCCAGGGAGCCCTTCACCCTCCCCCTTTTCCTACCCACCAAGCCGGTGGTTTTTCGCCCCCCGCCCCCAGGACTGGCAGATCAACCTCACTCATATGCCCCCGTCTGCAAACTTGACTATCTCCCAGTCTGGATAGACATTGGGTGGGTTGAAGCCTTCCCCACCAGAACTGAAAGGCAGTATGTGTCGCAGCACCCTCTCTAGGACAGTACCCCCCCTCCAGTGTTTTGGGCTCTGGTCCTCAATCCAATCAGACAAGGGGCCTGCCTTTGCTAGTCAAATCACTCAGGGGGTATCACATTCCAAAGAGCTGCCAATCTCCTCGTCCCAATCCCCTCCCCCGACGGACAGCCTGGCCGGTTGTCCGGAAGAAAACTAGCTCTAGTAAAAGACCTCACTCCACACCCTCTCAAGCAGAGGTGCTCTCCCACTGCAGCCCGCCTGGGAAAACCGGACGGGTCGGTCCACTGATCTCAGCTGAAACTCCGAGGCCGAGCCTCAGCCTGACTGTCCTGGGTGGAAATCACAAGTGCCCTCCCTAAAACTTAGGAAAATCCTAGAATGACCTTCTTGAGCTCTCCTTTCCTCTCGCCGAGATTTCAAGCCTTCCTAATTGACGTTTGCCGGGATCCAATGTGGTTTAAGCCCAAACGCTAGATATTGATGGCCTTGACTGGATGGGGAGCTGTGCTGGCAAGGAACCTGCAGGACTGCTGCTCAGAGGAAGTCTTTCTGTCCTTTCACTCATTCCTGTACTCAGGCTGCCTCCTCTGTGACCTCTGCCCCTACCCGCCCTCCGCTGCCAAAACCCAAACTGCTAGCAGCGGCCGCTCTTCAATCTGCGGCCCTTCTTGACTTATCCAGCTGCTGCTTGTGCACAGATGGCTGCAAGACCCTGCAGGCCACACCTCTCCCCTTCCAGTTCTGGATGACCTTAAACTTCACCTGTCTCCCCGACACAGCCCTAAATGAGTCCTACCCTGCACACCCCTCCCCACAAAAACTGCTCCTCAACAAATTAAAGACAATCTGTTCCCATCGGCCTCTGTTCCCGTCAGCCACAGCTGGCACCAAGAGCTCTCCCTGGTCACGCAGGCCCAGCTCTCCAGCCCTGCACTGATTTGCTTTGGAAGTTACTCAACCCATTCTGGACCTTTTTAAGGCAATTTATCATCCAACATATGCAACCATACTATCATTATAAAACAGATCTGACCAAGAAGTCCCCCTCCACCTCCCATCCTCACCTGTAGCTCTTGATGCAAAACCCCCTTTTAACCTACAAAATGCAACCTCCTAAGTGGAACCCCCCCCCATGGCTACATCAGCCAACACCGCCCTACCACCCTCTCAATTCTCCCTTATCTGACGAACTCCTCATCGTGCTTGTTCGTAGACCACCCAACCAATGACAGTGAGATCCACCAATCCCCACACTCAGGGCCGTCGCCACGGCAGTGCAAGACTTTCCTATTAAAACCAAACTCCCCAGCAAGTCTCCCACAGGTTCCCTGGCAGAACTCGCCCTTTGGAACAAAGATCCCTCCAGAACCAATTGTCCTTACATAGCAGGTAACACCCACTGGACTGTATCCTGCCTATGACACAGGGCATCAGTCCTCTCAGTCTTGCCACCCTGTGGGCAGGGTGCTGCACCCTGGTACTCCTTGCCCCTCCCATCTATCGAGGGCCTGCCAGTCTGTCCTTGCCAAAGCCCCTGTTTCTTCCTCTCCTGTGAGGAAAGCAGAAACGAGCTGTGGTGGTCACTGCTGGTATGGTACTCACTCTCTTGGCAACCTCGGGACTCCGCACTGTGGCTTCAACAGCAAGTGTCACAGCACAGGGGCCCTGACCGCTCTCACCAACCAGGTCCATTCTCCAAAACGGATGAGCCCTTCATCTCCTGACCGACCAACAGGGGGACTTGTACCTTCCTAGGGGAAGAACATTGCTACAACGTTCAGCATGGGACACATCCAGAACCATCTAGACAAAGTCCAAAACTCCATTAAAGCCCGAGATAATTGTGCTCTAATTGGATGTCCTCCCTTTGGTCTCAACTGGAAACCTGGTTATGGCCCCTTCTTGTCCTGCTGATATCACTTCTGATCAGAAAGCCTCCGCTCCCCTTATACAGCTCATCGTGCGCTGTGTTCGCAAAACTGTCCTTACCATCACTGATGAAGCTTATGCTCAATGCTCTCTCCCCACTGGCTGTCTCCTCTTCCTGTGCCAGCCGACCCCATCTCCCCAAACCCCGCCTCTCTCTCTCTAGGACGCCCACGCCGCCCAAACGCACGCAGGAAGCAGTCTTTGAGAAGCTTCGCCCCATGCCATAAAGTAATAAAAATAATGCAGGAGTGATAGGCAGAGCAGTGGTTACTGAGCCCGCCACTCCTGCCGTGCTTGCCCTACGTTAGCCGCACGTAGCGGAAAGTCACCTGCCCAACCTGGACGCCCCAAACATAACCAGCTACGCCACAGTGGTAATGTGGACCAGGAACTTCACATCAACAGCCACTTGGCCTGGCCACAGCAACGATACGGATCAAGGGTTTGGCGTTCTACCCAGAAACAACAAGGAACTGAACAGGGCAAGTCGGAGGGGGGTCGCACTTATCAAGATCCTCATGAAATCCCCTTCTGGGCTGACTGTCTTCGGATGATAGACCAGCCCCGTTGCTCCCACATAGCCTGGGTGTGCAAGCTGTCCTTTGGGTCATTCCTCTTTCACCTGGCACCATGACAGTCCTGGAGCCAGCCATACAAGGACAGAAAGTGGGAAGGAGCAATTCCTAGAACTCTGCACCCTTTCTTAGAAAATGAATATTTCACCCCCAGCTTAGCATAAAATTGGGGAACCAACGTAAAAAGGAGAAGCTTCGCGATGTTCAGGGTCTCTGCGTGGAGCAGACACACTCCTCACCAGAACATGCTTTTGCTTTGTAAAGCTGCTTGTGTGAGTTGCTTGTGTGCGGGTGACTGACAGAACTTGGTGACAGTGCCCATTCTTTGGCACTGGGGACCAGGGAACGCCGAGACAGACTGGACAAGTTGGTTCTTTTACTGCTCTATCATTTTTGTATCCTGGCGCCGCTGGAAAAGGGCAGAGGTGTGAAAATGCAAGTTCCTGGGACTGTGCTCTCCCTTGTTGCCTATAAAGCCAAAAGACTGTGTTTGTGCCTTTGCCCCACGGTGTCTTGAGCTCTTCAGAACCAGACCTTTGAATGCTGCTCTCTCTGGTGTTGGGGTTTGGGGAGGGGAGTTGACACCAACCACCTAGGGTCCCACGTGCTCCCCAAGGAGTGCTGGGGTTCGAAGTTGCTGTGGATGTTAGGGATGGCATTTCTTTCAACGGACGAGACAGACGCTTCAGGAAATACAACTTTATTCACTAGGACTGGAAACGGGCTTGCAATCAGAAGACTGGCTTGGTAACAGTAGTGCAAGGTGGGGCGTGCTTGGCCATCACAGCCCTCAGCTGTGGGCCGCTGGGCCTGCTGCCTTGGCCTGCAGAGCTGGTGCCCTGTCAGCAGGCTGAGCTGGCAATCCCAGTTTCCTGACATTTCAGTGATTTCTCACATGCTAGTCCCATATCACAAAGCTACTCGTGTCCTCCAAGGTCACATGAGAAGACCCTGTTGATGTTTGGTGAACCGGAGCCTCCTGCTGGGTGGGCTGGGAGCAAGTGGCTCCCTGGGCACACAAATGCACGACGTGATTAGCGGTGAAGGCCTCTGTCCCGGGCATGGGCCAAAGCCCTTTCTCTGCCAGAGCTGCTGAGTGCAGGTGAAGACATGGCTTTTCTAAGGGGTTAGGCTTTGAACATGAGGCGCCAGCCTGTGGCCCAGCGTCATAGCTGGGTGTGCCCAGGAGGGGGCAGCAGAATGCTGTGGCTCGGTCCGTACACTTGGTGCCACGCCCCCTCCCGTGCAGAAGACCTTGTTAACATGACGGCCTGGAGGGCAAGGCATTCAGGCCATGGCCAGGGAAGGGGGGCTGTGGACCCACTGCCCCTCTGAAGCCTGAAGACAGACTGCTGCTGGCAGGAGGAAGGGGCAAGGTTTGGGCTGGGGTCCTAGAAATGGATGTCATGGGGTTGGCCACTGGGTGACCAGGTCAGAAGGGCCTGTAGACCTGTTCAGCCTTCTGAGATGGGCATTGAGCTCAGCCAGGTTCAGGGTCGGCAGCAAGAGTCCCCTCGGCCCTCCCTCTTAACATAATCGTGCAGCCGGAAGCGGGGCTCGCCGGGAGCCTTCATGGAGCGCTGCTTCAACTCCCTACAGAGCAAGGGTGACAAAACAGTATGGCCTCCTGTACCCCAACAAGAGAGTTCCAACCCTGCGCTTGGTCTTCCTGGTGACTACCAGGACTTACTTTGCTATGCCCGTAAAGGCTAAGTCCACGTTGAGGCCTGTCTTGGCACTGGTCTCCATGAAGGGCAGCCCATACTCCTGCAAACAGCTGCTGCCAGCCGGGTGGTGGCCTGGCGTGGTGGGGACATCCCAGGCTCCGCAGCCCCAGGGTCGCTGGGCCTGCTGCCCTCCTCGCCACCCACCCTCCCCGACTCACCTTGGCCAACTTCTCCCCGTCTTCCCTCTTCACCACATGCTCGTGGGCAGAGTCCACCTGGCCCGGGCACAGAGATCTTGATGACAGCTGGCCTGTGGCTTGCCACCTGCCCTCCTCACCTCTGCTCTGTGGGGCTGGGGTGGAGAGGACAGGACAGGCCGCCCACCTTGTTCCCCAACAGCATGAGCACCACGTTGTGCTGGGCGTACTCCTGGATCTCGGTCAGCCAGGCCTGTGGGGGGAGAGGCTGGTGCCCCTTGCACGCCCTGCCCTGTGCCCCACAGCCTCTGCCTGTCTCCGGAAGAGCCCCCCGTGTGTCAGGCAGAGGCACCCCTTACCCAAGGAGACACATCGAAAAGTTGGAATGTCACCCAGGACCACCTTAGCCCACACTCAACCTGAGCCACCTCCATCCCAGAAGGGACCCCAATGGCCTGTGCCTGGAAGAGGTTGGGGGTGGATCAGGCCCTACCAGGAAGGAGGCCACTGACCTGGATGTTGTCAAAGGAGGTCTTGCTGGTGACATCATAGAGCAGCAGCAGTGCTGGGAGCAGAGGGGCAGTGAGGACGTCCCCTGTCGCCCACACCCTCTTGCTCAGATACCCCCCCAAGCAGGGCACCCACAGACCACAGTCCCAACTCCCTGGGGGTCAGACCATGCATCAGCAGGCTCACCATGAGCGTCCCGATAGTAGGCATGCGTGACACTGCGGAACCGCTCCTGGCCAGCTGTGTCCCAGATCTGCAGCAACAGGCACCGGTCAGGCTGCCCAGCCTCTCCCTGGTGTCCCCTGCCCCCAACTTGCCCTCCCAGACACCTCACCTGCAGCTTCACCTTCACGCCATCCACGTCCAGAACTTTGTTCTGAAACAGAACCAGCCAGCTCCAGCCAGGGCCTGGCAACAGCCTCCTGCCCGGCTCCCAAGGGTGGGGCCACGAGAGGAGGGTTGGGGGCCCTGCCCCTGGCTAAGTCTGTAAAGTCATTCTTGAGCCCTGCTTGCCCCCCACACACCCCACCTGCTTCTGTTCTGGCCACCTTCCATCCTGCTTGCAGGTCACACACACCCTAAAACCCAAGGGCTCTTCAGGCCACCCAGCCCTCCTTGTGGCCCCATGCACAGAGGGTGCCCAGCCCCCCTCCCTCTCAGACGGCCACCCTGGTGATGGACCATGGCTAGTTGTCTCCATTTCGGGGCCAGCATGTTCTTCCTCTGCCCACCTGGAGGCTCTCCCTCTCATCCCTGTCCCCCAGGACCTCTCAATTCCAGTCCCTTCCCCGCTATCACCCAGGCCACCCTCCCCGTCCTGGGGCCCGCCCCAGCCGGCTTCCCAGTGCCCACTCTCCACCCCCTGCATGCCCCTCCCCCACACAGAGTGGAGCTCTCTGCCCATCACCACGTCCTTGCTTGCTCTATACGTGCTGCTCCCACTTGGAGCCACCTGCACAGATTTGAAATCACCCACAGTATGACCCTAGGCCTTTTACTAACACTGCCTCAGTTTCCCCATCTGTAAACGGGATGACCAGGGTGCCAATCACATTATCTGTTCCAGTTACTTAATGAGCTTTTATATGCAAAGCATTGAGAACTGACTGGCTAAAAGTGTGTGTTCTGATTTAAAAGCCTCTCCCTACTAGGACGTCAGCTCCCCAAGGGCTGGGCCTGTGCCCGGTGGGCACTGCTTGTTCGTGCGTGTTTGCTGGCAGTATTCCCCAGCCAGGCCCTCTCGGCTGAGGACTAGATGGGAGGCAGGGAGTAGCCCAACCCCAGGCCCATCTGGTGGGGTTGGGGTGGGGGTTTCAAACAGCCTGAGACCCTGGGTGGCTGGAACACACACCACCTCCCTCTGCAAGCTCCTGCTGTCAGAGTGCTTCTGGGTCTCTGGGGAACCAGGCACAGCCATCTGCTGGGCTGGGGAGGAGGCTGCAGAGGACATCTCGCCTTCCCTGGCACCCTGAGCAGGGTGCAAACCACACGGCCTCACCTCCTGCCCAAGAGCTAAGAGGGAGGTGGGGAAGCGGGGAGCAAAACAAAGGACCACCACCCTCTGGCCCCACCTGACCCCTTCTGGCACCTCAACTCTGACTCATCTCAGAGGACTTGAGGGAGCCTGGACCCCCCAAACAGGATACAGAATGGCTCCCCAGACTGGAGGGATTCCCCACCCCCCTTCCTGTCCCTGGAATGGGCCTCCCTCCCAGCTGCCTGCTAACTGGGTCTAATTAAAGGGTGAGAAAATGCAAATCCAAGATTTGCTGAGAACACACCAGCACCTCAGCACGTGGCATTCAGACTGGTGGGCAGAGGTGGGGGCCCTGGTGCCAGAGCCCGGAAGGCCCCTGCTTAGGATGGGGGGCATCTCCTCAGCCAAGGGCAGGGACCTCTCCCCCAAGCGAGCCCTGGAAGCCCTCCTCCCCAGGTCCTGGGTGGTGTATCTGCTCCAGCACCAGAGCCATCTGTTTTGTAGGACCTGGGCAGGCCACCTGGAGCTTCCCACAGCCTCAGGACCTCCTCTGTACAGTGGGGCAGCAGTGCTGGCCTCCTCCATGGACATGGGCCTTGAGTTACCTCTGTCACCACCCTGGGGGTGCCAGCACTACCTTCCCCAAAGCATAGGTAGAGCCAGCCACTGACGCGGGAACTATCTCTGCTGGTCAGGTGCAGCCTGTCAGGTTTCCCACCTCAACCGCCCTCGCCCCAGGATCTGAGTGGCCGGCCAGGAGCCCCATCTCATGAGCCCATTGGTACCACGGGCTTCCCAGCAGTACTGGGGGGATGCAGTGAGCTGACGTGGGCCCAGGGCCTGGTTGGGCCTGGCCAGGGCTCAGGACATCAGCCTCCAATCTCACCCGGAAGTCGATGCCCACAGTGGAGATGAAGGTGCCCGCCAGGAAAGCGCCATCCTTGAAGCGCACGAGGAGGCAGGTCTTCCCCACACCCGAGTCCCCAACCAGCATGACCTAGGGCAGGCAAGACAGTCAGAGGTGTCAGGCTGAGCTGGCCTGGCCAGAGAAGGACTGTGGCTCAGGGGCAGGACTGGAGGGCAGTGTCCTGGGCCTGCAAGGTTAGCAGGGCGTTGGGGAGATGGCAGCCACAGTCCCCACTGGCCTGATGCCCAGCTGATGCCTCTGGAAGGTTTGGTCCCCTCTCTTCCGAGCAGTGGCCCATCTCAATTGCGGGGGTGGGGGGCGAGGTCAGCTGCCTCCATCCAGGACCCTGCCTACCCCTCCCCGCCATGGACACCATGATTGATCTGCGAGGGGAGTATTTGGGGACTAATGGGGAGCACAGCTGATGGGGGTGGCAGCTGGGGACCTTCTATGACTTGTGGTGGCCTCTGTGCCAGGAGGCTTCAAATCCCAGCAGGGACACAAATCCCAGCAAGGCTTAGGAGGAATTTGCCAAACCAGGGTCAGATCTTGACCTGAGGAGGGGCCTGGGCTGAGTCTACGGACAGAGACAGCAGGCAGGCCTCCCCTCCCCCCACCCGCTGCCAAATGAGCCCAAACCCAAAGATGGTCCTACTGAACCCCCATTCGCACAGCTCTACCTCCGTCTGTGGAAGGCTCCAAGTGCTCCCCACCCAACTGGCAAACCCTTTCCTAGCCTCTTCTCCCTCCAAAAACAAGGGGCGATCCACAGACCCTGGGGGTGAGGGAAGGTGGCATATGGGAGATGAGACTGGGGCCCAGGTGGGGCCAGGGCATTAGGGCGCAGGAGGGGGCGCTTCCGGGCACTGATGTCTGTGGGACCTCTTGTGCGGCCCTGCCAGCTGAGGTAGGGGACAGGCCTTGCCAGCTGTTGAATCCCCCAAACCTGGGCCTGACAGCTGTGTGTGCGCGTGCGATGCCCGCGCCAGCCGTTCCAGCTGCGGGGTGCCGCCCGGGCCAGCTCCACGCCGAGGGTCCGCGGGGTCGTGCATCCCCTCCCGGAGCCCCTGCCCTTTCGGCTCGGACCGGGCGCCACCTGCTGCTCTCGCCTGGGGGAGTGCCCAGCTCACCTTGAAGGCGACGTCGTAGAAGTCGCCGCCGCCGCCAACGGAGGGCCGGCTGGGCTGCAGGGGCCCGTTAGGCGGCGCGTCGGGGCCGGGGCGCTCAGTCCCGGGGCGCGCCGGCCGGGGCCCGTTGGCCGCGGGCAGCGCGGAAGCGGCGGGCGCGCCGGCCCCCTTGCTCCTGGGGGTCTTCTTTCTGGACATGGCGGGGTGGCGCTCAGTGCGCGGCCGCCGCGCCCCGAGCCGTCCCGCTTCCCGCGCCGGCCGAGCGCGACCCAGACCCGAACCCTCTGCCTGGCGACCGCGGCGACATCCCGGGCCCGGCGCCCCGCCCCGCCCCCGCCGCCCTGCGGGCCGCGCAGCCGCTCGGGCCCCGCCTCCCGCCGCCGCCACCGCCGCGGGGCGGGGCCATGCAAATATGCCGCTCGCGCCCCGCCCAGGCCCAGCCACCCTTCCTGGCCGCTGGGGGGCTAGTACCGCACGTGGGGCGGCGGGCCTGGCGAGGAGGCGCCCCGGGGTCCTGTGCCTCCTCTGCCCGCCCTGCTCCAGCCCAGCGCCCCCCCCCCAGACCGCCGCCGTGCCTCGGACGCAGGAGCTGTCCTGACCTGAGGGCGCTGGGACAAAGGGCCCGCAGGGGTCAGCACACTGGAGCTGTCCCTGGCTTCTCGCTCAGGCCTCAGCTGTCCCTGCCCCTCAGCCTGCTGCTGCTCGCTGCTCCGTCCCCTCCAGGGCAGGCGGGTCAAGGAATCTCCAACGCTCGGGCTGGGGAAGGAACCCGGCTGCACTGGCGCGCTGGTCGTCAGAAGCAGGACAGAGGGGCACATAGCGCTCTGCCCCGCAGCTTCTGCCCCCTACGCTGAAGCCTTGGGATCCAAGGGGAAAAGGTAGCAGGTGCTACAGCCAGCAGCACACCCTCTGAGGGTCCGCTCCTGCGAGCCTCTGCCCCCAGGGGTCTGCAAGGTGGGAGGCCCGTCCCCTGGCTGTAGCAGGCCCCTAAGCCTGCCCATTCCAGGTTCTGGCCCCAAGGTGGCCAGTGCTGATTCTCCAAACCCTGAGCTGGTCCCTGGCACCCTCCTCTCCAGGGCCTGACACCCTCCCCGCCGGGATTGACTGGAGCTCTGGGTTTGAGAATGAGCCTGGGGTCAGTGGGTGCAGGGATGGTGCCCCTGGGGTGTGGTCCTTCCTGGTGCTCCTCTGGGACACAGAGGGATGGCCTGGCTGTCCCCCAAGATGTGACAGCTGCCACCAGGACCCTGGGCCCTTCAAAGGCCTGAGTCCTCCCAGCTGGCAGGGCCCAGAGCCCAAATGATGAGCTGCCCCTGGGGCTCAGAGGCCTGAGAAAACACAGATGGCGGGACGCGCCCAGCAGAGCGATTACTCAAGAGGGCCTGGCGGCTGCCCACACAGAAAAAGCCACGGAACATTGCCCTGCATTGAGTGCTACCACGTGCCAGGCACTTGTCATTGTCAACACTACCCCGTGGGATGGCTGCTGCCGTGGTTCCCAGTGTACAGGTGGGGAAACTGAGGCCCAGAAAGGTGAGGGGAGCTGTCCAAGGTGACCAGGCTAGGAAGGAACAGAGCCAAGATTTGCCCCTGGGAACTCTAGCTCCAGAGAATGTAAACTGTCCCATGGCAGAGTTGGTCCCGAGGTCCCCTGGAGACTCATTCCTCAGGGACCTATCAGAGCTGGGGACAAAGCTGGGGAAGTCTCCTCAGAGCCCCCAGGCCGTCTTTCCTTGCCTCACTCCCCCACCTCTTCCAGGCCAGTCCCCAGACGTGTGCACAGTGGGTCTGGGGCAGGGTATTGGGCTCCCGCTGCTGCACCCCCCGCAAGGCCAACTTCAGGACAGTTGGCCCCTGGTCTCAGCTAGGGCATCAGCAGCTGCCGCCCACTGGCTCCAGGGTCCTGGGCAGTGGACTCCCCACACCCTCCTGCCAGCTGGTGCCCAGGGCATGGAAACCAGGAGGAGTTGGGTCCTTCAGGGTGGGGCAGGAGTGCTGATGGGTGACCAGAGAAAGTGGGAGGCCTGGCAGGGAGGGGAGGAGACGGGCTTGCCCTTGGAACCTTTACAATTGGGAGAGTTTACATAAAAACTCAGGTCTCTGGTTCCTCTTGAAAATAGGGGGCCCTGGGTGCCTGCATCATGGCCCCACTCTCTTGGCTTCCCGCAGCCTCCTAATCTTGATCAGCACGTCTCTTGGTTCCTCTGTCTACCATCTGTTTCGCCCTCTGGAATGTAAACTCTCTGGGCACAAGAAGCAGCTTGTCTTGGTCACTGCTGTGTCCCTAGCAGCTGGCCCTGGGCCTCAATCAACAGTTATTGCATCGTCGAAAGAAACGCGAGTTAGAGACACAGGCCTCACTTCAAGAGGACATGTCATTGCTAACAAGGATTAAAGGCAGAATGTGCCTCAACCTGCAGTGAGAGCAAGACTTTGTGGAGGAGGGAGGATTTGCACTGGGCTTTGAAGGTTGAGCTGGAGTCTGACACAGGATGAGACAGGGAAACTCACTAGGTGGAGAGAGTGAATGCTCACAGGCTCAGAGTGCCAGGGGTGGGCACTTGGAGCTGAACAAGCCAAGTGGGGTCTGGTTGCTTGGAGGAAATGGCAAGTGATGTGTAACTGGTAAGGTAGGAGGGGGCCAGATCGTAAGGAAATAGGAATGTTATGCCTAGGAGCATGGACATTGTTCAGCAGGAAGTAGAGAGTCATGCGTGGTTTCCAAGCAGAGGACACGGCGCTGCAGGGGTGCTGGGGCATGGCAGGCGGAGGTGAATGGTGGAGCCTGTGGGCAGGGGGATGAGTTTGGGGGGGAGGGGCTGCAGTAGCCCCGGGCAGAGGTTATAGGGACGGAGAAGTCTCCCAGGAGAGACAATATTTGCAGCTCTGGAAGCAAGGAAGGAAGAGTGAGAGTCCATGGGACAGGGACAGTGGCTGTTGGGGTGCATTAACTGTGGATCAAAGTCTTTGCTATTCCTCCCAGTGAGGGGGAGGGTCTCTGTGCCCGGTCCCTGAACCTAGGCAGAAGCTGTGATTGCTCTGACCAATAGCTATGGCAGAAGTGACTTTGTATCCATTTCTGGACCCAGACCTTCCTGTGTCCTGGAATAGTCTTTTTATCCAAGCTGGGAGGAAGCCCAAGTAGTGCTGTGGGAAAACCCACGTGGAGAGAAACTGGTTTGCCAGCCCTGAGAGTAAAGAAGCCATCTTGGTGGTGGGTGCCCCAGCCTCAGCTGGTGCCGTGCAGAGCAGAATGAGCTGTCCCCACTGAGCCCTTCCAAACTGCAGATTCATAAGTATTTGGGGGATGTTTGTTACACAGCAATAAATAACTAGGACAGGCTGCCAGCAAGGGCAAGGAAGGGAGGCAGTATGGCAGGAAAGGCCGGGAAGGTGGCCTTGGCTGGGTCCAGGGATGTCCAGATTCTTGGGTCCTGCAGGCCTGGAGAGGAGAAGAGGCCAGGCCAGGTCCCTGAGGCAGGATCCGGAGTCTTTGAGATGAGTGCATGCTGTGGCCTCCAGCTCCTGCAGTTTGCCTCCTGACTTGTCTTTCTGGGTGTCTGACCTTGTTCTGGAGTGACATGTGCCTTGAGTCCCCAGCCACGATGACCCGGGGGCCCATGACCCAGGATGGTCTCACTCTGGGCTCCCATTTTGCAAGCCCTCCAGCTTTACCCCCACACTCCGCTCACCCACAGATCTTGGCCCTCAGGCTGGCTTTTGTGTGTGGGAGAGGGGACATAGGCAGGAGAGCATCCTCCTCAACCTTTCAGGCTCTGCCTGGAACCTTCCTTGGCTCCTCCTGCCCTTGTTTCTTGCTCCCCACGTGTTCTCCAGTGGTCCCCAGAGGGTTGTGCTGCATCTGCCAGCCTGTGAGCTCCCTGAGGACAGGGCCCCATCTCGCCTGCTCCCGCTCCCAGCCAGCACTGAAGGGAGAGCTCCGTAGCCAAGCCGGAGAGAGCCAGGCTGGACTTCAAGGATCCTTTAGCAAGTGGGAGAATGCAAAGCCCCCAAAGCTTGTGTCCCCAGAGCACCTCTGCAGAAGTCAGTCCTACAGAACCCGGCTGTCTGTGCTGTTGGGTGGGAACTGTGCCAGAAGGGCAGAGGGCCAGCTGGGTCCCTGGCTGGCTGTGTGACCCTGGGCAAGTAGCATCCCCTCTCTGGCCCCCCTCCCTTCCATGGAACGAGGGGGCGGGAGGAGCTGATCTCCAAGGTCCCTTCCAGCTCAAACACCTTATGTTCTCTGAAATCTGCGTGAACGTTGCCATGGAGATAGCAGAGGAACAGCAGCAGCAATGAGTGTGACTTCCACCGGAGAGAGAACTGAGTCACCCCAAAAAGTGGGTGACGTCCGAGGTGTGCTTCCCCCGACGCCCAGGTGTGCAGGGGCCACATGAGTGACGAGTGTCCTGCCCCTGAAGGGACACTCCACTGCACCCCACTCACCTGTGTGGCCCTGAGTAGTGAGAGGTGGGTGTCCATCCTTCTCTGAAGGGGACCCTTCATGTGGGGCCAAAGCAGAGAGCTGTTCCCTCGCAGGTGTGACCACAGCGACTGAGAGGTGCTCCGCCACAGAGGAAGATGAGCTCATGCAGAAGCCACGTCTGCCTCTTACTGCTCGTCACAGCGGTGTCCTCGGCCCCGCGGGGCCAGGGGCCTGCTCACAGCAGCGCCAGCTTCCAGTCCCTGAGCAGGCCGCCTTGGCCATGGGAAGAAGCAGAGCCCGGGCTTGTGGCTCCAGGCTCTCCAGGCAGCCCTGCGGTGACATGCGTGTGGCTTCACGGCAGGTGCTGGCATCAAGGCAAAGTAATACAACAGACCCCTGTGGAATCATGACGGTGACTAAGGCCCCCAAACAATCTTTGCCCCAGGCCTGGGTCCAGTGCTCGTCTTGCATTGTTTCCTTTTTGTTAATTATAACAATAACATGATTTTTGTGCTATGTCAACACCACGAAAGATAAAGGTGAGAACAAACATCGCCCCTCTCACTTAGACCCCACCCTTCAGTGGTCACCGCCGTCGGGTTTGGCCACGGTGTCTGCATTAGTTGGCTATTGCGGCTGTAACAGATTACCACAAACACAGCAGTATAACGCTGCGGTCCCCAACGCCTGGGCCGCAGACCGGCACTGGTCCCTGGCCTGTTTGGACCCGGGCTGCACGGCAGGAGGCGGGCGGTGGACGAGAGCGCAGCTTGCTCCGCATTTACAGCCGCTCCCACTGCTCCATCACTGCCTGAGCTCCGCCTCCTGCCATTAGATTCTGCAGGATGGTGAGTTGTATCATTGTTTCATTATATGTTACAATGTAATAATGACATAAATAAAGTGTACAGTAAACGTAATGTGCTTGAATCATCCTGAAACCACCCCTTCCCCAGTCTGTGGGAAAATTGTCTTCCATAAAACTGGTCCCTGGTGCCAGAAAGATTGGACACCACTGGTATAAAACAACCCAAATTTATTATCAGTCAGGAGCCAGCGGTGCAGAATGAGCCTTACGGGGCTAAAGTCAAGGTGTTGGCAGGGCTGGTTCCTTCCGGAGCCGCCAAGGGAGAATCTGTTCCTCGCCTCTTCTAGCTCCTGGGAGGTGCCAGCAGTCCTTGGCTCGTGGCCACATCACTGCAGCCTCTGTCCTCAAACCTCCCGCTGCCTTCCTTTTATAGGGATACTTCTGATTACATTCAGGGCCCACCTGAACAATCTGGAATAATCCCCCACCTCAGGATCCCTACTGTCATCCCGTCTGCACGTATTTGCCAGGAGAGGAGCATGGCCAGCTTTTGAGGGTTAGGACCTGGAGATTTTCGGGGCCGTCACTCAGCTGACACATTGTCACTTAGGTTTTCTGTTTTGTGAATTTATTGGTTTTGTGACTGAGACAGACGTAAAATTCAGTAGTAGGGATTTATTTTTCTGCGCCTTGTCTAGTTTGTTTAGGTATTGAAATTATGTCAATAAATGCATTGGATACTTACACACAAAATACATTTGAGATGTGAACCTTTGTTTTCTGAGAGTATAACCAAAATCACAATTATGTGATCCTTCCACATTTGATAGAATTTGCCCACAAAAAGATCTGGGTTAAGCATCTTTTCTGTGGCTCTTTGATGTGTTTTCAATTTCTTCTTTTATTATTGATCTACCTTTTTTTTTTTTTGAGACTGGATCTTGCTCTATTGCCCAGGTTAAGAGTGCAATGGCCTCATCATAGCTCACTATAATCCAACTCCTGGGGTCAAGCCATCCTCCTGCCTCAGCCTCCCAAGTAGCTGGGATACAAGTATGCAACACCACACCTGGCTAATTTTTTAATTTTTTTTTGTATAGACAGGGTCTCACTATGTTGCCCAGGCTGGTTTTGAGCTCCTGGCTCAAGTCATCTTCCTGCCTTGGTCTTTGGGTTTCTAATTTCCTCTTGAGTGAATTTTTATAGTTTGTATAGTCCTAACACATAACCATCCTATAAAGATTTCAAAAATGTAGGCAAACAATTGCACATAATTTTTCATTTTTTCATTTCTGTGAATAAACCTTAATTTTTTTAAAAAAAGAAAGGGTCTCCTTCTATTGCCCAGGCTGCAGTGCAGTGGCATCATCATAGTTCACAGCAGCCTCAAACTCCTGGGCTCAAGGGATCCTCCTGCCTCTGCCTCCCAAAGTATTAAGATTACAGGTGTAAGCCACCATGCCTGGCCAACATATACCAATTTTAACTACATAATTTGGTGAGTTTTGACAAATATATAGTTATTTAACCATCAAAATGATATAAAACATTTTTATCACCCCCCCAAATCCCCTCATGCACCTTTTTGGTGAGTCCCTTCCCTTCCCTCCCCTCCAACCCCTAGCTACCACTCACTCATCTGCTTTTTGTCACTATATATTGTTTGGTTTTTAGAAAACAGCTTTACTGAAATCTAATTGGTATGCAATAACCACACATATTTAAAGTGCACAATTTGATAAATTTTTTTTCCAATTTTTAGTTTTTAACAAACTTGTAAAAAAAGTTCCTATTTCAAAATAAAAACAAAATCCCAGATCATACAGATGTTTACAGTGATGGATTACATTTATCTAAGCAACATACATACATGTTCAATTGTAAGATGTTAACTAAATTTGTGACAAATATGCTTTTTTTCTCTAATTTTTTTTTTTTTTTACACAGATGAGGTCTCATTATGTTGATTAGACTGGTCCTGAACACCTGGCCTCAAACTATCCTCCCGCCTCGGCTTCCCAAAGTGCTGGGATTACAGGTGTCAGCCACCGCGCCTCGCCCATCTTACAAATGTTTTAAGTGAACAGCTCGCAAACCCCAGGAATGGAAAAACACTAAGAATGCACAATTATGAGCATTTATAACCATCACAACTGTGGCTGAAGACTGGTCATACCTTTCTTCTGAAATGAGGTTTCAAAGCACTCTAGTTAAAACTGAAAGGTTTTAGGTTGGGAGCAGCAGCTGCAAGCAATGACGGTCCACACCACTGGCTAGTGTACACATGAACTGAAATTTCTAGGGGAAGTTTTGGGGAGAAGCAAATGCTGCTCCTATCACCTGCTCTGCTTCTGTTCCTCAGTTCACGCAGGGGGTGGGCCCGCCGCCCCTGCCGCTGGAGACGGCCTGCTGCTTTGACGTGGTCCGTCAGACGCGCAGTCACACTGCTGGCTTAGGTTTCTGAAAGGAGCGCGGGATAGCTGCCTCACAGAAACGTCATCCAGGGCTGCCTCGGAGCACAGCCCACGGCGATAGTTTAGGTACATGGCAAGTTCTGCAGGAAACCTCTTACATAAATCTTCAGTAGGAATGGACATCTTCTTTTCACTAGTCGTTTTGTATTTTTGTTTCTTTTTTGCAGCCTTTAGTTCTTGCTGGGTTTTTTGTTTTATTTTTGGGATTTTTTTTTTTTTTTTTGCCAAACACCCCACACCTTTATTGGCACAATCTACTGGAGACAATCCTGTGAATCTGTCTCATTGAGAGAAGACAAAGCCTTCTCATGCCTCTTCCTGAAATGTAAATACAATTACAAATCAAACTTACAAACCGCTGGCTAAATAATTACTTTGCTCTTATTTTCGTTATGATCATCAGGGGAAAAAGCCCTCCTAACATGCAGGGTGGCAACCACTCAGTGGTACCAACCGCTCAATGGTACCGCACCACTCTGGAAAAGATGCCTTCAGGCTCCTTCCCGTCCCCCAAGGCCGCAGCAAATCCTTCCTGTCGCCTCCTTTTGGCCAGAGCAGCCAAAGATTTG
>CAUYRT010042907.1:0-42449 GCA_963574885.1 Lepilemur ruficaudatus | reverse complement strand
TTTACTGCCAGGTGTGATTCTACGGAATATACTCTCAGGATGGTCTTTGCTAGAGACTCAACAATAATGTTTCTTACTAAACATATTTTTGCACTATGGTAACATTCCTTCTGCATAAAACCTTTAAGCTATAAGCCACCTTTGGGAGTAATGAGTTAAGGGCATTAAGCAGGGGTGGGAGTATTGGTGTGTCTTGTTTCTTAAAGTGCTCCTTCACTATTTCCATTGCACAACAGTGTATAAAAGTGGTGGCATGTCTTATGATAATAGGACATGCTATGGAATGTCATACATTTTAAAATTGAATCTATAAACGTTTGGAAGAAGAGTGAATATGCATTAATTCCACATACATGTTCCTTATAGCAGATTAAGAGGGTATTCTTTATAAAGATTAAAGCATAGTGCCATTCATTTTGTCACTTAAATGGTCTTTCTGTGCCCATGACAATGTAGAATAGCTGAATCAACAGCATTTTTTTTTTTTGGAGACAGGTCTTGCTCTGTGATCCAGGCTGGAGTCCAGTGGCATAATCACAGCTCACTGCAGTCTTGATCTCCTGGGCTCAAGCTATTCTTGTGCCTCAGCCTCCCCAGTAGCTGGAGCTACAGCAGCACAGCACCACAGTTGGCTAATTTTTAAATTTATGTGTGGAGACGGGGGTCTCACAATGTTGCCCAGGCTGGTCTCAGCCTCCTGGCCTCAAGCAATCTCCTCCCACCCCAAAGTGCTGGGATTACAGGCATGAGCCACTGTGTCTGGTCACATATTTTAAAACTAGAAGTCTTAGAATATCTTCATCAAAAAACCCAAAAGATGTATGGATATCTGTTCACGGTAACAGCTTTTGGATAAAGAAACAAATATGAAAAAGATTTCTGTGGCTAAAAATAGAAAAAAATATTCTGTTCTAATACAGACTGGACACTCTACATCCAGAATTTCTTATATGTTACTCCAACAACTACATATCTTGCACAGTTTGCATTTTTCAATTGAAACTTTCACCCTGCAAAAATATATTATTAGTGAGTACAGACCAGTATTTGGATTCAAGGACTCTTTTGAGGATCTGTTTAAGTACATGGAAGTTTTCTCAGAAAAAGGCGCATTTTATATAGAATCTTAAGGGAATCTTGAAATTCCTCCATGGAAATGAAATTAAGAACCTATTGTTTATATATTGCCCCCAGTTAATTCAATGGATAACAGCTCAGATCACACTCTCCCTAGAATTTTTAAAAAGTTATTTATTTATTTATTAATTATAGGCAGGGGTCTCGCTATGTTGCCCAAGTTGGGCTTGAACTCCAGGGCTCAAGTGATCCTCCCACCTCAGCCACCAAATAGTTGGGACTACAGTCATGTGCTACTGTTCCTGGCTCTGTAAGTTAACATTTAAAAGTTATTACTCATTAGCCAATTAAATAATTCATGCACACACACACACAAATCCTGAACACCCACCAGGTACAAGGCTGGACTAGGTAATACTCCAATGTGACTCACTGTGAAATGAACTTTTATTTCACAGTGCCTCACGTTTCCATCCATTCTAGAAGCAGAGGCAGCATCCTCATTCCATTCTACTGCAAAGCTCTCAGAGCTAGGTGCTCACATCCACACGCTCTCTCTTTATCCTGCCCAGCAGCTCGGATTAAAGGCTGTTCTCTTGGTGTGAATCTCCTAGCAGGGCTGGTAGAAAGTGATTCTTGGCTGAGCTCAGAAAGCACAGGTTGGCTCTCACTTCCGTTGTGTTCATTCATTAGCAACTTAGTGACCGTCACTAGTCGGCTATGAGAAGGAAAGTCGAGACCTGAATAAGAACAGCTCCTATGAGGCAGATTCTGCCAGTGGTTGGTCCTTTGGGACTCTGCCCAGATTTATTTACCCCTGGCTTATTTTAAGGCTTAATTTTAGGAGCATAATTTCCAAAAATAAGTGAACCACAGTCTACAGAATTTGTTTACTTTAGTTTCTAGATGCTTAGCCCATGTCAGCATGTAAGCTGAGAAACAGGAGTCTCCAGACTGTGGATATTATTGAGGTCAGTGATCCCTCAAAGCGCACTCAGGAACAAGCAAAAAAAAAGCCCCATAGTATTTATACAAAGCAGGACACAGCATAAATCATTTGATGGCATTTGCGTAGGTCTATCAGAGGATACAGTTGCTGCTTTCACAAAGGTCTCACATCTACCACAGTGGCCCTTACGGATCATATCCTGAACTTCCTGAAGCATGAACTTTGCATTGGTGAATTCCTATAATTTGGAGGTCTGATCAGTCCCTCTTTAAGTTCATGTGCAAACATAGGCCCAAAGGTGCCGTAGGTCCCACTGAACTGCCTTTTGCTGCACTGAAACTGAAAGGCAGTTCATACGGAGGCAACTGTGACTTCATAATTCTTGATTGTGCGTAGAAACAGGTAATGAGCTTCTTGCTTCTCTGAGCCCAAGGTAACAACAAGGAAGAAATAGTTTCTTCTAGCTAAGCCCCCCTGTTATCTTGGTCATTCAGGCCTGAGAGAGGCTCCCAGGCATAAAACTTCTGGCAAGGGTAGGGATGGGTGGTGGCACCATTCACTGGTCCAACCCGCTCTGCCACCAAACTCACACATACTTTGGACAAAATATTTTTTGAGTGTTCTGATGAATTTTCCTACTTATTCCACAGCCAGCCCCCACCCCTCACCGTCCAACCGTCCCGTGACATGATTCTCCTAAAGTTATGTAGGTAGTTCGGGATAAGAAACCAAAGCAATTTCTAGGTTTGTTGGCATCTTTAAGATGACTGGGTCTGTACAGAAGTCAAACAAAGGGCTTTTATATTTGGGATTCAAAGCACATATGATGTTAAGGTATAATATGCTTGAAGCTTTTTTTTCTTTTTCTTTTTTACCACAGTAATTCCATTTATTGTTGACTTCCAACATGTGAACACCACTAACATCTGTATTTTATCACTAAGTTTTTTGAATATTTTCCACCTCTAGGTGAATTATGTTAGTGTTGCATGCTTTACTTGTACAGTGGAATGAAGTACTATAGACCTCAACAAGCATTATAATGGCATTACTTTGACTCTTTTTTTTAAAAAAAAATTAAATTTTAAGACTTGGTCCCTGACAACTGACATGAAATTGCCTTTGTGTGGATCCAGACCCTTGTCAGTGAAGGACGATGTCTCTTCATCTGGAGGGAAGAGATACTCACACAATGTGAGCCAAGTTGAGTGGCTTCTCAGGCTGATCGGGGAACATGGGGTGCAAAGGTTCACGGCTGGAAGCACAGCTCAGGGACTTGCTTAAAGCATTAGTTAGCTTCTTAGCAGGTGATTTCTGGAAAGAAGAAGAAAGGTAGAAGTGATAACCACTAATATTGATGCAATATTTTACCAAGTGATTTGCTGTTCATAACAGTCATTCATTCATTCATTCATTCATTCAAGAAGTCCTTTGTGAGGGCCTACTCTAAGACTGGAAGTTTGCTCCATGCTGGGACTAGAGTGCTGGAACAAGTTACCTCCTGCTGCTTAGCGTCAGCAAATATTACAATAAATGGTAGCAGTCATTGTTCATGGGATGCCTGAGCTGCCACTACATGGGCCAGCAGGAGTCCTTCTGACAAAAACCCAGGGGACTGGGAAGATCATTCAAGCTCAGGGAAGGAGAGAGCCCTCCTGGAGAGGAAAGCAGGGGGCAGAGCGGCACAGTTCTTATTATGGAAATTCAAGGACTGTGTCTTTATCCCAAGGGCAGAGGGAGAAGAGGAAGAGTTTAAATCACACGGTGACCACATCAAACCTGTTCTAGAAGAATTGCTCTCACTTAAGAACAGAAAATGGTCTGTGAAGGGGATAGGAATGGAAGAAAGAAGATGAGTGGAAGGTGTTTGCAGGATGTTTCAGGTATGGTGGAACACATCCAGTTAGAGGTTAAAGTGAAACTTCAATCTGAGTTTTTAGAGTTTAAAATTCATGCTCTTTCCAGAGCATCATGCTATCTCTTTTTCATTTAGACTGGTGGAATGCTCATCTCAATAGTACACAATCAGAATTATAAAAAATAGTCTACCACACCTAATAAATCTTAACCAAAATTTTCCTTTCCGTAAGAAGCTGTTTATAATTTCGTCGCTTTCTTTTACACCTAGAGTCCATCACTGGTAATATAACGAGCGATTTTTGTCCCCATCATTTAAAAGCTAAGTAATAAGAGTGTTGTTCAAGGAGTCCCTCTTTGGCTTTTGTTAGGAGGTGTAATCCTCAGAACACTTAGCAGCGACAACAGCTCTTCACCCCATAAACCACAGGGCCCTTTGTCGTCTTGTAAAGATAGCGCCCTGTCATATAATTTTAAAGTCTACAATCCCTAGAAAAGGGGCTCCTTATGTGGTTTTAGCCTTTACGTAAAGCAAAAACTAAAAATGATTAGTCTTGCAACATCAACCCTCTGGGATCTGTGATGGAAGTCTGAAAACTGGTAATATGTGGACAATAAGAAAATAGGAAGTTTTAGCACCTATTTTCTATACTAAATAGTAGCTCATGATCCATGTTAGTATACTGTCTTCAGCATACGACATAACCAACAGTGAGGGGTGGCTTCTGAACTGGCATGAAGTTCTCAGTGTACTCTGCCTTAGTGAAGAACTGTTACTTGAATTCAGAATATGACAGGTGATAAACTACTAGTATATTTACACTGAATATCAGTTCACAATAATAATTCCTAGGAAGAACATTTTGATTTAGGATGTTCTGAAGACCTTCTTTTTTAAAAAAGAACAATAAGTTACTCTTTTTTAAGTAAATACTAGAGATTGAATTGAAATACACTAAAATGTAGAAACACTCAAAAAGTTTGCATTTTCTTGTGCTAGAAAAATCACAAGCGGGGCTGGCAGGGCTAATGTTATATCCCACAGAAACCTATCTATACCTACAGCAATCCTTGAAGAAATGCACAAAAGCAGCATTGCTGGAACAGATCTTTGAGTTTAACTGGGACGGAGGTCAGCAAACTGTAAACCATTTGAACAGCAAGCACATTGACAGAGCCAAATTCTTCCAGTGGACTCGGTGCTCCTATGAATACATCTATCACACAGACACATGTCACCTTTACCAAGGTGGTCACTCACACTATTCCTGAAAAGATGATTTGCTAATATAACCACAATCTCTCCTTCCCCACCAGCCTCCTGCAAAAAAGTAAAATGGAAAAGTATTGTGAAGTCCACACTCTCAAACACTTCTTTCCTTAATACTCACTTCTGTTATGCACTTACAAAGACTATGAAACTAACAATAACTTTTAAGCAATTTCCACACATACACACAAAAACAAAACAAAACTTGTAAAAAAACCTTAACTTACTGTGAACTACAAGACTATGTTCCAGAAGGCGTTTGCTGTTCAGTTGTTATTTAAATCAGTACTGAATTATCTGTATTTCAATAAGTAACACAGTTTGAGTCTTCCTATATTTGAAGTCTCAGGAAGCTACTCTGGGTTCAGATAGAATAAGCGAGAGATCCCAGTGAGGCTGGGGACGGCAGGAAGGGGGACCGAATGTCGGATGTGGGTAGAAGTTTGTCTCTAAATTTTGTTACCATCCTTGATATTCCCTTTCATTCTGAGTGACAACCGCGCATCCAACCATACGTGTTGCCTGGGTCTCGCCTTACCCATGACGTGTACTCTTTCATTTGGTGCTGGTTGCTATGGGAACCACCGGCATGTCCCCTCCAGAAGCAGTCCTGACAGAGCTGGTAATTGTGACACTGTTGGCATCGGTAGCGAAACCCCATCATACTCTCGCTGTGGCAGTAGGAACACTCAACCGGATGGAAGACTAAGGGGGGAAATAAATGAAGAAAAGGAAACAAACGTATGCACGGGAATAAAGAAAAACAAAGCTTAACGGGATGGCATTTTTCTGCTGTGTGCCACCATTTCAGTTCAGAGCGGATTTTGGCTCAGAGAGGCATTTGGTTCACTCCTGAAGTCTTACTACCCTTTTCAAACATGGGTGTGGGGGTGGAAGATATGAAATGGGATGGAGAAGAGGTGTCTGTGTAACAACACAAATCTCAGTAATGCCACTTGCTCTTTCTACTCCCATCTCTTACGCTACAAGAATTTAAATAACCCAAACTGACTTGCTTTTACCCCACACTGCTGCCTGTCTCCAGGAGACCAGCACAGCTCACTGAAGACTCAAAAGAACAAGGAATGAATACAGCGGACTGTCCAGTGGGCCGAGAACAAATATTAGAGAAATGGAGACAAGAGGCGGAAAAAGAAAGGAAAATGTTGGGAGAGTAGAAAAACTGGACGAGAGAAGGGTTTATTTAATAAGTGGCATCACCTACATCTAACAGATTTTTTTCTTTCCTGAGGCAGGCGGATAGAGCCCCAAAAGATGAGTAAATTATCTGAAAACAATTCTAAGTCAGATAGTTCAAGAGCCACTTGACTTTCTGTGGCAGGATTTGAATTATAAAGAGGCCAAGGTAAAATATTTGAGGTTTGAAGCTAGTAAGTGATCAAAGCTAAGTAATTGTCTACATGTTATGAGCTAAAGATACTACAACAACAATAATGATTCTTGCCTTTGCTAAAGTTATTCTCTGGCTAACCAGTCAGAAAAAAGAATGCAAATAAGAAAAAATGAAAGTAAAAAGCAAAGTGTAAAAACAAAGATATAACCCGTTCTGGGTGCATTTTCTTCTGAATGAGCATCATAACTCCCTTTTCTGGCTCTTGGGAAAGACAAGGATGGGACTTAAATCTAGGGACAACTGCTCTGGGACACTGCCTAAGAAACTGATCTCCTGTGACAGGAAATACTGGGAGAGAGGGAATGAAATTACAGCTTTATGATTGGAAAATGACTAGTTCTAGAACAGTAAACAGTAATATGAAGAACTCATCTTGCATAATAATATGGACCTTGACTGCTCTTTGCTTCTGCAGATGGGTAAGAAGCATAAAAAAACTATGATTGTTAGTGATTGCAAAGAAACTAAGTTCATTCTTTAAATTTTCTCCATAAGCAAAACAGAATAAATTCATAACTTTTAACTAAGTGAGAAAAATATGGGAAGATGCTAAAAATTCTGAATAAGAATTTAAAATTAAGCTAACTTTAGCCCCAGTGTGTATTAAATAAATATATAGAAGTTAAGGTTCTAGTAAGAGATGTGGGATAAATTATTTTCTATTCAAGTCTGGAGAAATTTCAGAGTTACACAAAACAATAAACAGGAACACCTAAAGATTAGATGGAAGCACTGAATTGTTCCATGTTTGAATTTCTTTAAATCTTGTTCTGAACTGTATTTCATATCGAAGTTTGGATAAGCCAAAAATAGTTACTTTTATTCTAGAAATACCTGCTTTAAGAGAAAAGCATGCTACAAAAGTTATGTTTACTCTTATCTTTAATATAAGTACAGCTATTGAAGATTACAATTTGGAGCACATGGCTACAGATTAGCAGGGTGCTCTCATCTACATTTTTTGCCATATCTCCCCCACCTATTCCTGGCTGAGTGCCTGGGAAGAAATAGTCAGTACCATTTATATCAATATTGCAAATTCAGATATAAAACAAATACAAGAAAATATCACATTCCTTACTGAGGTTCTTCTTCTGTGGTATCAAGTCTTTAAGTCACACCTGACTTGTAACTGAGAGGAACACAATGAGATGCCATAAGCTTTTAGAACTGACAGTGCTAATTTTGCAGTGGTCCCATAAGGTCTTACTGATCAGGAAGATGGATTAGTTCTAGTCTGAAGAAAACTAAAAACCACTAAATAGACTTCCCTAGAACAATGATCTGGGCTTAATACCTGTAGACCTGATGGCCTGATTGAAATAATTTTAAAAACTGCCTTTGCTCGGTAGTAACGACTCACCGTTTTCTACATTTGCCAGTCGATGTAGGAGAGGCAACCATACCAGGCACTGTGGGGGAGGGTCTGACATGAGCGTGTCCAAGAAACCATTTAACGTGACTTTTTTCTGCATCAGAAAAAAAAAAACACAAAAAATTCAGACAGAGAATAATCTTAATTTACCTGCTATGTAATTTACCTGCTATCTGGACTGAAGAAACAAGGCACTCAATTAATCTCTAATACCTAAAGAAACAGAACTTGTCAAATGTGTTATTAAACCCGTCCAGAATTGATTGTTTTTTTATACCTGAGCATACATAGGACTGGATTGTCTTCATTGAGGCTGAGTCAGCAGCATCAGCAGGAGAAAAACAGTTCTGAGAGCATCACTTTGATATAAGAGGGACAGTATATTCTAAAAATGATGAGGAAAAATGAGGAATTGAAATTCTCCATGGAATGTTACTCCATGGTACGGCATAGCTCACTCTGCAATTCCCCTATCAGTCAGTCTTCTGAGTTTGTAGAACGACTTCCGTTTCAAGCTCCCTCCACTTCCTTAAGTACTAAATATTTAGTGGTTAATGTGAATGGTTCTGGTTGTTATCACGTAGAAGAATTTGCCTGTGTATCTGTGACTTGAAATGACATCTACAAGGGTAGCAACCACTGTTTGAGAGATATTTCCTTAAACACGTTTTCCCCCTACCTGTTGGGAGAAACAGGATCTAGCTGACTGTTCTGTGTAACCAAATGAAGGACCTTCGAAAACCGCCGTGGGCAGTTTGAGAACTTCGCGAAGGAATTGGTCATACCGTCCGTAAACCATCACCCCACTGGAGTCAGAAATCATTGAGAAAATATCTAATGGAAGGAAAAGAAAAGATATTTATTCATCACGTGAACATTTTCCACTGTTTCTGTTCAACATATCTGCTGAAAAAGACAAAAAAATGTGACAGAATAAATATATTATATTGTATGAAAGACTAATATAAAAGCTAATTTTTAAGCTGAAGCATTCCTGGTATGGTGTTTTCTTGGGTGTCTTTTTGTAGATGATTCTGGCACATGGCATTAACAAGTACTTTGAGTAAAATTAACATATTTTGATAAGAGGACATCATGTTTTTGCTTTGAGGTCAATTATGAACTCATATATAACTCAGAAGGAGCCACTTTTGTATCTGTGAGAAATATGCTAATCTCATTTGAAACACATTGAAAATTGTACTACAAAGTTGGAGTGTGCGTGTATCTACTTATCTATTAATAGCCAGCAATTTAACCACCTATATTATCATTAAAACTTGGATTTTAGTTTAAGATACTTGAAAAATGAAAGACACAATGGGCATAAAGGTATAATGAAAAACACTTGATTAACTTCCTACAGAGGCAGAAAACTTTCTATAAATCACAGTGTTCTGGGTAGAAGGCACTTGATTTACAGGGAAAGGTCTTTTGACTCATGTCGTGAACAGAAAGCCTAGCCTTGTGGGTGATCAGTGAGGTAGAAACAGGGTCCTGGATAATTCTCTGAAGAACCTGTGACTTCATTGAACCTCCTTTCTTCAGTTACTGCTACTATGTTCACTTAATGAATATTAATGGTGTAATTTCCCAAGGTACTTTGAAATTCCTCTGTGGAAATCACTGCTGGAACGAAAGGGTTTGCTATTATATAGTTTATCACCGTGCTAACTAGATTGTCACTAGGCCAGCACAGCTGCTGGGACAAACTGTTGTGAGTGCAATGCGCTACCTCCATTCATTTTGGGTTTAATTTTTCAAGGTCAAAATGCAATTTGGGGACATTGTTTTTACACCGAAGTCAGATGTTAAGCATATCACAGGCTTTTATTGGATTATGTTTTGAGTATGTGAATTGACTCTTATTTTTATTAAATACTCCATTTATAAAGGATTCCTACTACATTTCAGCTGCTTTATTAATGATGAGGTTATGGAAATTCTATCTGAGCAAAAAAATTAATGTTCTCATCCACCTCCACAACATTGTTTACTTGGTGAATTTTATCTCTTATGTTCCATTATTGCTAGACAAAATATAAACAAACAAACAAAAGAAAAGTTTCCAACAGAAAAAAATTGCTATGTAATTCCAAATACAGAAACTCAAGAATTTCAACCAAAAGGGATAAAAAGAAACCCAAGAAATGTAAACTGACTTTCTTATGAGAGCTGCCATCTTGTTTGTTCTGGGCAGGTTGCTTGGTGAAACACGGTCAGCAAAATTATCTTCTGGGCTCTGACTTTCTAGGTCAGGGCACGTTTTGGAAAGTAGCCTGGGCTTTTCAAATCTCCCACTGAAAGAATTTAGACAGCCTCTCTACCTAGAGCAAAAGCCAGAAGGAGTACCAAGACTGACCTTTCACAACCCCGAAACTAATATTAAACTCATTTGTGCTGATGAAGATCTGTTAAGCACTAGTCAAAGTAGGGCTAGATTGCTGGGATTAAAGGAAGTGGCTATTAATAGCCATTAAGGTTTTTAAAAAGAAATGAAGGGACTCTAAGGAAGCTATCAAAATGATATGTGTTTGTACCTTAGCTTTGGGCCCTCTGTATACACACACACAGAAGTAATATGCCTATAATATATGGGTATATATTATTATATGTTAATATAATAGAGGGTTATTTCAAGGATTAAATTAGTTATTAATAATAGAAGGAACCACTCAGAATAGTGCTTGGCAGATGGAATGCAGTACAGAAATGTCAGCTCTTTCTATTATTAACTTCATATTGCATTATCCTGTCATCTACTTCATATGTTTAGGCTTTGCCTCCCCAGAGAGATTTTTCTATAAGTTTCCAGATCATATTCTAAACCACATTTGTATTTCCTACAGTACTGTGTAATGACAGATACTTTAGAAGGATTTACATTCATTCATTCATTCATTCATTCATTCAACTAACATTAACTTAGCACATACTAAATGTGTGAAAGTATGCTAAGCAATGGATATACAGAAAAATCAGGATGTAGTTCTTGGCCTTTAGGAAGTCCCAGTCTACTGAGGGTAACAGAGGGGTGCTTACACGATGCATCATAGAGCATCATATGTTGTAACATTGTGATGTCAGCCCTGGAACAGTAAGTATATAGGATGCAGCAAGAGCTCAGAGAGCAGGTTCCCAGAAAGAGGAGTAGGTCAGGGAAGATTTCCCACAGAGGAGACTTCTGGGCCAGGTACAAAGGACAATCAAAGGCTAGTCAGGCACAGAGGAGTGGTGGGTTTTAGGAAATAGGATCGGGATGTGCACAAGCAGAGAGATGAATGCAAGCATGGTATACTCAAGGGTCTTCAAAGAATCCACTGTGGCAGGGCCTTGGGTGCACATAAAGGCATGGTGGGAGGTGAGGCTGAGATACGAAGAGCTTTGAAAGTTCTATTAAGGCATTTATTTATTGATTTATTCCTGTTTGCATTTCCTTTCTTTTATTAATGTATAAATTTTTTTCCTTTTATTTTTAGTTGACATGTACTAATTGTACATATGTATGCAATACAGAGTGATATTTCAATACATGTAGAAAATGTGTAATGATCATGTCAGGATAATTAGCACATCCATCACCTCGAACATTTATCATTTCTTTGTATTGAGAACATTCAAAATCCTCTCTTCAGGCTTTTTGAAAATATATGATAAATTATTAACTATAGTCACCCTACAGTGTTACAGAACACTAGAACTTATTCCTCCTGTCTAGCTGTAGTTTCGTATGCTAACCAGCCTCTACCTATCCTCCCCTCCCTACTCTTCCCAGCCTCTAATAACCACAATCTACTCTCTAATTTTATGAGCTCAATTTTGATTAGCTCCCACATATGAATGAAAACACATAGTGTTTATCTTTCTGTGCTTGACTTGTTTCACTTAACGTAATGTCCTCCAGATTCATCCCTGTTGCCACAAATGACAGGATTTCATTCTTTTTTTTATAGCTGAATTCTACTGAGGAGTTTAGATAGTGTTCAGAAATGTGGAGGGAGACACTGAAAAATTTAAAGCAAGCCAGTGCATTAGAAACATTACCCTGGGGGTCAGCTTGAGGGCAGAACAACCAGTTCAGTAATAGAAACTCAATAAATACAGGGTGTTTGCCATAATATTAGTCTTTTAAACAAAATAATGCATTTTAAAGCATTTAAAAAATACATCAGCTTCAAATTTTCTGTTGCTTTCTCCTTTTTTGTTTTTTAAAATTTCTAATTTATTTCCAGGCAATTATTCTTGCTCTGTGCTCTCTAACAATAAGGGATTAGTTGGAACAAACTAAATATCCTTCATCCCTATGCAAAAAAATAGAAAAATTGCCAAACAAGCACAGCTGGCATACTGGCTTAAAGTGAATTAGAAAAATTTAAAGACAGAGAAAACAAAAACCTCAAACCCTGAAAAATTCCATATCCCTTCATTTCACTTTTTCTTATCACAAAAGCAATGCAGAAAATCATGACCTTGCCTGTTTTATCATTAAAATGCAAGCCAGCAAAAGAAGATTACAAAAACACCCACAATTCCACTCATTCAGGGGAAGTCACTGCCGTCTGTGGGTAGATTTTGCAGGTAGATTTGCCCATTTTTGCTCATGCAGTCAATAATTATCACTGAAACTAGAAATACTGATGACTAAGGATATTCTTTTTTGTTTTTCTTTGAGACATGGTCTCGCTCTGTT
Organism: Lepilemur ruficaudatus; assembly: GCA_963574885.1. Classification (NCBI taxonomy): domain Eukaryota; kingdom Metazoa; phylum Chordata; class Mammalia; order Primates; family Lepilemuridae; genus Lepilemur; species Lepilemur ruficaudatus. The sequence continues at coordinate 29,817 of CAUYRT010042907.1, read as the reverse complement.
GCCCAGGCTAGAGTGCAGTGGCATCATCATAGCTCACTGCAACCTCACACTCCTGGGCTCAAGCGATATGCTTGCCTCACTCTTACGAGTAGCTGGGACTACAGGGGCCTGGCCAGGATATTCATTTTTGACCAAGTAACATTCTGGAGAGATTCTTCCAATCAAATCGCTTTTAGCTAAAGTGTTTTTGCTCAAATTGCTTTCAACCAAGTTACCTGGAAACCACTAAAACTGTCTCCCTGGGATTAACTATGTAAAGAGTGACACTCGAGACTGGATTCAGCTGTATGGCTCTTGAAGGGGCAGATGAGATATATTGTGGTCACACTATCTGTTTTTCTACAGACTTTGTGACATTGTGAAGCTTGTTTTTGCAGACTGGAGGACTTAGTTCACCTCCAATGAGACTCATGCATTTGTTGCTTATTTCACTGGACTGAGACGACTGACTTTGGCCACCGGAGAGCATGTATGTTTTGCTCACTGAGTGTGTCCTTTGAAGGGTGCTGCGATGGGGTGAGGAGAAAGTACTGTAGCAGTTACATTGTGTGCTTTGAACTCCCGGACCTGCAAGAGAACTGCAAGGGTTTTGACAGCTGGCAAGGATGTGATCAAAAATTTAGTTATATCTTCGGCTTTGTAACTGTGCTGATGAAGCAGCCCTTCCTAGCCCAGCGGGAGAAAGTGGCTCCATGACCATCCCCATCTTGCCTTTCCTCTTACCAGTAACTGGTGTAGTAATTGGGCTGTGATGCCACTCTGGGCAATGAGACTTAAGGGCTAGGGGACCTCTGGAGTGAGATGTGGCTCTTGAGACTGCTGCACCCTGTCTCGCCCACAGAAAGAGGACGAAATCTGCCAGGGAGGAAAGCTGGGTGGAAAGATGCAACCACCTGGGACCTTGAGGGCTCAGAACTAACCTGGAATGTGAAAGGCTCGGAGGAGCTCTGAAGTGCATAAGGCTGATTTTCTCAGTTTCCCTCAAGCTTATTTTAATATGGGACTCTTGTATGCAGGCACCTATTAATATATTGAATAAGTATTTGGAAATGTTTCTCAAGATCTAATGTCCTCATGACGAATGGCCAACTGTGAGGTGAGCTCAGCAGGCAAAACACTAGGGATCTTCTTCACCTGCCTTGGTTCATTTTGCTAAACTTTCTCTTCCCAGCTTAACCATGAAGAAAATGCCTCCTGGATTACTCTGAAGCTAATTATTATTATTATTTATTATTTTATTATTATTTTTTTTAGAGACAAGGTCCCTAAAGGCTGGAGTGCAGTGGCACAATCATAGCTCACTGCAGCCTCGAACTCCTGGGCTCAAGTGATCCTCCCACCTCAGCCTCCAGAGTAGTTGGGACTACAGGTGCATGCCAGCAAGCCTGACTGATTTTTCTTCTTCTTCTTTTTTTTTTTTTTGTAGAGAAAGGGACTCATTATATTGCCCAGGCTGGCCTCAAACTCCTGTGAAGCTATTTTTTTTTAAAGGCCATTGATTCCAGAACCATCTAACTTAGCTATTATCTTTCAATCAAGCACTGAAGTAGATAGTTTTTTATTTTCTTTATCTTTCAGGCTCACGAAAGAGAACTACACTGAGCCTCCCAAGGTCTTATTGGGCTTCTGCGAATCCTGAATGCACTGGGCTGTTCCACAAAAGGAAGTCCGTGGAAGTGAGGGAAGCTGTGTGGTTACCTGGGGCTTTGGTCCAATGAAATAACTCTTCTCTAGAGCAAGTCGGGGGAAATTCAAAAGAATAAAGGATTTTCATCTATGTCTTCCTTCATTTTTTTCTCTCTCAGTGTATCGAGAAGCAAGAAATCTCACTCAGGGGCTCACAGACAGCAGGTGAACTTCACACCTGCGAGTTGTGCACAGGTGGTTGCAGCTAGGAATGACTCTACAGGTAGCTAATGAAATCCCTACATTTAGGATTCAGAGGGAAGCTGAGGACTAAAGAAGTGAAATAAACGTCCACAGGGTCACTCAGCCAATTAGTCACACCTCCAGGCTTATACTCTGGAACTCCCAATTCCCATGGCAGGGCCCTTTCTAATACAGCGTTATAACCCAGACTCATGATATTTAGGGGAAGAAATAGGGTTAAGTGGGCATTTTTCATTTAAACAGCAGCATCAACGTCATCTTAAACTAGTTAAAAATAAATATCTTTGTCCCCCACCCCTACTTTAGGGTGACTGAGTCAGAAATTCTGGGGGTGGGACCCAGAAATTTATGTTTTATTAAGCCCTCCAGGTGATTCTGATGCATATTAAAATTTGAGAACCAGAGGTGTAGCGAAGAAACTCAGGGTTTAAATCCTGGTTCCATCTTAGCTGTGTGATTTAATAACTCTCTGAGTCTTAGCTTCTTTACCTAAAACAAAAAAACACACAATTTTCACTATGGCATTGGTCAAAAAATTCTACCATACAGACAAATGTACATAAAGCCTCATACTCAATGTACTCTAGCTATCGTGTTTCCATTGGCATCCAGTTAATTCTGTCTATACCGTGTCTATGTAATTTCTACGCCTGTGTCCTGGCAATGTCTACTTTGGAACCTTTGGAGTTCCCAGGGATTTGAATAGCACTGGCTGAGAAGAATGATAAAACGTGCCAGGAGCTTTGGTTTTAGAATATCTAAAGGGGAAAGTTGCCCAAGATGGCCTTTGTGTCCCTGTGATGAAGAACCACCTGTAAAGCAATATAATACAATGAACAGGAAAGGATATCTATCTTACTTTAATATCAGACCGAGTTTAGTTGGTGATGCCCAGCAGGTTGTAAGAAGAGGGAAATATTCATTTCATTAACATGTATCTAACATGAAAACATCTTTATGACAAAATCCAAAGATCAATGAAGACTGTATGTCAAACAACTCTCACAAAATGAGGAAAGACACAAATGGGCAGGGAAACATGCTATTAATAGCAGTGGGGAAGAGAAAGATGTGGTACTGAGGAGGGACAAGCAGAGAGAGACACGAGGAATAACAACTTACATCTTAATTTGTCCATGATCTTCCCTCCACACAACGTGGCTAAAGCCATTTTGACAGCAAACACTGAAATCTTACCATGGCCTTCCCTGTTTAATGACAATAGAAAAAAAACATGATGTCATTTGGAACAGTTCCAATAACAAGGTTTGACATTTTCTATTCTGTAGAAATCACAGGGTCCGTAGTTGCAGACATTATGTGAACACATCCATTTTAGAAAAGGTTGTGAATACAATTCAATGCACATTTCTGAAAAATTGTCTATTCAATGTTTCCTTTTTCTCAAGAGACATCAGAATCTTCTATATATAATCTTCTTTGTATATGTCACTTGCTCAAAACATGGGCTGATAGCCATGAGAATAGGCACTAGCTAACTTGGATTTAAATAGCAGAACATGCTTTTCACTTTGGGCTTCATAAAATAATTTTGTGCACCATAATTCCACAATCTATGTAATTTATTTAAATAAGGCTTCAGAAACATAAGTTTGTTTAAAAGAGAATTCTTGAATCTGAGGTTAGGGCAACTCTGGGGACTTTTCATCACACATTTTTTTCCAACCATTATTTTCTACCCACAAGCCAACTGTGCTTATGTGATAAATTTACTTTTTCAAAGAGAGCTGGAATTTTAAAGGAGGGAAAGTAAGAGCTCTGTTTGAATGCTTCTCTTTCTATCTAAATGACACAGGCACTGCCAGACCTTCATAGATTCAGGAAGTATAGTAAACTTGTCCTTCACAAAACATGATATAAAGGGCATACTGTAAAAAGTATAATGTTTCAGCTAAATTATTTGTATCAGCTAGAATAAACTATTTATTCTTACATACTTAGAATCAGAAAGCATATCATATTAGTAATTCATTTCTTTGATAGTTGCTCTCTTAGGAATGATCAAAAGAGTTATTTAAAATAATAATGTGGCTGAAAGGTAAGTAAAGTCTGAATTGACACGGCTTTAGTATACAGAATAAATCATTTGTAGGAATAAAATTCATATACCTGATATATTAGAATAAGATACAATAAATCATTGTGGTTTTGTTCCTTACTAGAGCCCAAGAGAGGGGTCATTTGTTATTCATCTTTGTTGCTGTCATTCTCAGCATAATACCTGAAATATAGCTAGCCAGAATGCAAAATTGACTGAACCTTACGCTAGTGACTCTCCCATTTATATTTTAAAGCCTGAGCACCAGACTTATGCAATTATATATTGGAAATCTCCACTTGCCTACCTCATGCCAAACCAAGTGTGTGCAAAACAGAACTCATTATTTTTACAGAGCTCTTCCATAATACTCAGATTAACCCTAATAGTAACCTACTCTTCCTCCTATATTCCCTCTTCTGGTTGTTAGAACCACCATCTACCTAGTTACCCAAAAATGAATCCTGGAGTGGGGATCACCCCGAGTTTCCTGCTCTTCCTAAATTCACTACTGCTTTGAACTAACGTCTGAGGGACTCAAACGTAGCCTCTTCAGTGTATGTTGAATTAATTCCCATCTTTCCATTCCCACTGTTGTTGCTTTCATCAGCTCTTGCTTTAACACGGTAATGAGCTCTAAAATGACCTCTCTGCTTGCACACTCATATGCAAATTTGACCATATTATTTCATTGTTTAAAACCCCCTTACCTCCTTTTGCCCACAGGATGAGGTTCTAACTTTTCTCATGGTGTATGTAGCCATCTCCTCTAGTCTCATTCGCTACAATTTCTGTCACCAGTCACACTGTTCAATGCCTTCTGGCCCCTGTCCTTCCCACCATAGTCTGTCTACCACCCTCGCACTCATTTGTCAACACGTGGCTCAATATCATCATTCACCCTGCTCTGCAAACAACTTTTCTCTTGGATGTTCATATCCAGGCAATCGCTCTTCCCTTCACTTTTACCTATTATGTGGCACCTGACACACTGAGTGACCTTGATTTGTTTATTTACATGTCTGCAATGCGATTGAATTTGGGTAGAGATGATATTTTCTGAATTAGTTGAATTCCTAGTGCTGAGCACTTTGTTTCACAAGGAGTTAGTGATCCATAAATTTCTTATATTAAGGGATGAGTATTAATCATTATAATAGGTATCCCCAGAAGTTGTAATGGCCACTCTGTAAGTTGTTCACTAATTTTAGAGCAGGTAGCAGTAATATAAATTCAGCAATTTTGTGAAAATCACCTTATTCAAAATTATTCCTGTCCCCTGCATTCTCAATTGCATAGATAACTGGAAGTATCAAACATCTGACTTCAGGAAGTAACTGGCTTCTTTTCCTAAACCGTAACATGATTCAAATAATGAGAACAGAAAAAGTCCACAAGGTATGGAATATTAGGACTAATATAGCAATAACACAGTCTTCAAAATGCAAAGCATTATGAGGCTTCAAGAGTAATACAAGTTCCTTTCAATGACTCAGACAGAATAATTTAACTCAAATGAGAGAATTGACCACAGCTGACTTTGGAATGGAGCATCCTCTGAAGGATGAAATGAGAGCTCACAGGTGAATTTTTAGACCTTAGGTTTTAATGAAGTAGGGAGATCATAAGGAGATCCCCAGTCCTGTATTCTTCCTGGAAATGGAAGATTGATGATATTAAATCCAACATTGGTTGTATCAGAGCTATTCTGCCAAATTGACACAATATATCTAGATAAATCACCAAGTGGAGGGTGAGCAAATGAGAATTTTATAGGAACTCAAGGGTGAAATTAGTCCACGGGATGTATTGTTATGCAAGCTACTGTGCCAGACTGCAAATGCGACCCTGGTCGTGAAGAAGGACTTGGGGGTATGCAGGGATTTAGCACATGGTAAGCACACCAAGACTGGGTGAGTTCAGATCTTGCTCACTCCAGGCATTGGATAAATCGTTAAGGAGTAAGCAGAGATGACTGACTACAACAGAGAATGAAGGCACCAAAGACTTAAATACGAATGAATCTTTTTAAAAGAACATTTCAGTACATAAAACAGGATGAATAAGGAAAAAGAGAAAGATTTTTTAAAAAGGCGTTCAACCAGGTTCTCTGTACCAAAAGCCATTGCTTACACAAAGTCACCTTGGGACCAGGGTCCCTATTTTGTTGTGAGAAAAGAACTGGCATTGACTCAGGAAGCATGGAGTAGGAGAAGCTGGTACACCCCAAATGGAGAAATGTAAGAGCTATGTTCACCAGGAATCGTCATCAGTTGCTACCAGTTTGATTTACAAACAGTCAGTGAAATCTCTTAAGTGCCTACAAAGTGGAAAGATGAGCTCACGGGGGTGGGTAACAGGAAGCTCCCAGGTCTTGTGCACATCAGCAGGAAAGCAGCACATTGTTCCAAATGAGTAAGTCCATGGCGATGCCTCTAGGAGTAAGGTAGGAAAACTGCACGTATGGAATATTGCTTGTCAGCCACGACTCAGGAAGTGGACCTGCTAGCGTGTGCTGAGGATCAAAACCATAGATTGTCCCTAATGCTGCAGGTCATCAGCCTGGGAATGGGGCAACACCAGGAGGAGCATAGAAAAAGTCTACACTCTTTCCTTGCTTTTATGAAAAGCTATGTCTGCACACCTTCAATTTCCTGTGCGGTTCTGATTGCCACATCAAAAAGACATAACAAATCCAGAGGGTTTGAGAGACTAGATGCTTCACAGTGTGCAGATGTTAGAACCACAGACTTTTAGGGGTGGGATGGGCCTTAGGAATCTGTAACAAATGACATCACCACATAAGCCTTTCTTTGTGAATTAAAGCTGCTAGTGCAGTTGATTCTTTCGTAGCGTAAAAGACACAGTAAAAGCTTAAAAATTTACTATAAGCACATTTTTAATTGAAAGAATAATTTTATTTTAAAAATAAAATAACATTTTACGTATTGTAATATTTTCCCCTTTAATGCAGAGAGTGAGCACGATGCATAATGCATAATGCATACGCTATTCATGTTTTCTGCTCCTATATTTTGGCATAATGGAATATATTGGTTTCTAAGCCAATTTATACTGGAAATTTTGCCTATATAAACTTTCTCATTTTGGCTTGACATTCAAAAATACCGAATTAAATTGTATGCTGGTATTTAATTAACACCTAACAAGGTAATTACGAGAAACAGGTTAACATATGTAAATTATCAAAGGTACAAATTGAAATAGCTTCATAAATTAATGTTTCTTTAACTCTTCTATTTCCTTTATACTTTTTCTCACTTTTAGAATTTTCAAATTTTCCTAAGGGGCAACTGATTGAAAATGGAAAGAGGAAAGCACTAACGCTTGGCTTAAATATATATGGCGTTGCCTCTAATCCTTGCTTGGGTGAGGCAAAGACATAAAATGTAACCAAAATGTTTGTACTCTCATAATACCCTGAAATAAAAATAAAAAAATAAAAATAAATATATATGGTGATTTGTTGAGTGCTTGTCTTACAAACACAGATTAGCTCAAAGTTTGACTTGTCATAACGAAAAGTGAGTAACTACTTTGGTCTGGGCTGGGTTTTCTATAACCTTATAAAGAGACAAACTGATTTCTTTCAATTAAGAAGATATCATTTGTAGGGAAAAGTTGCAGGGAAGGGAAAATTTGCCTTTGACGAGAAGGAAAAACAACAAATAGGTATTGATAGGTCTGGGGTGCTAGGCTCAGCTCAGAACAGAATGGAAATTTTGACTGAATTGCCAAGAGATTTTCCTGTTTGAGGTTACAAAATCCCACGATAAATTGCAAGTCCTCGAAAGTGAGATTTGAACTCTGACTGATGCTTTCTTGAACAGGCAGGAGAAATTATTTCTCTATGTAAGAGTACTAAAATCAGAGGCTCTTTTACTAACATGCTTTACAAAAAACATTTGGTGAGCATTTTTGATAAGCAGAGGCGCAGCATTCAAACCGCTCTTTGCCACACATTTTTGATGGTTTAATTAACTGAGAGAATTGCTTCCTTCCTTCTGCTTCCACAACATGCCTCTGTAATAATTTTTATCTGAAAATTATTTTGCTCATTGTATTACTCATTTAGTCACTCAATAAATGTTTTTTGGCATTGTCCTAAAGGTTGAGGATACGCAGATGGATAAGATGTGGCCCCTGCCCTCCACTTGTTCATAATATATTGGAGATAAAGGGGCAGAGAAAGTTAATTTTAACACATTTTTACAAAGGGCATTTCATCTCCCTTTATCTTTTCTTGTCATTTATCCACAGCCTGTTATAGCACCCAGCACATAGCACACTCTTAACATGTATTAGTTAAATTAATGAATGCATAAGTGAAAAGAAACTTTCTGATTTACTATTTAAGATTTATGCTGAGAAATATAAGGTGTTTGAGTAAAATTATAATGATTGACTTTATGATCCTTACTATTAGATTGTGCAGTTGTATGAAGCCTTGAATTTAGAAGTGATCACATACATTACTCTTGTTTTGGGGATAGTAGAGTTAACTTGTGAACAGACAGAAACCTCTTATTTGGACCCTTTGGGCCATCTCTTTGGGCTCCCCATAATGTTAGCAAAACATCTGGGAAAAGAATACATATTTCTGGGCCAGAGGTTTCTCTAGAATGAAAGGGGACCATTACTGCTGGGATGTGTCCTCTACCCTGTTGAAATTCCATCTGCCACTTATCCAGAGTGTAAGTCAGACAAAAGATGAATGACATTAAGGATATTCAATTTGTCTACATTGTGAAAATTCTTTGGGAAGTGGTTCCATTTTAGCAGCATGTAGGAATCTTGAACGAAGTGTTTTTTTGCCAGAACAAAATTTGAGTTACTAGAGGAGAATGTTCTATGGACATCTTGAATTAAAGATGTGCTAAGAGAAAAGTCACCACGCCAAGTAAACACTGTTTTGAATATCCAGTTTTGGCCATATAGATATTAAAAGAAAAGAGAAGAACATTTGGTTTTATATAACGTTTCTCTCTTTCCTTTGCTCGTACATATCTACATAGTCTCAAACATGAACAATACGTTTTGTTGGCTCACAGAGAAATGGCTGGGTATTTGGTAGTACATCTTGCATTAAATATCAGAATCATTTTTAAAATTGAAAAGGCAGAAAGATTTGGCAGAGTTTCAATATTATTTTGTATTCCACACATTTGAAATAAGTCTGTGGCGCCTTTTGCAGTGTTGGGGCCTCAGCAGTGGGAATGGTCGTTCAAATGGCTCAACAAGGTGTGTGCTATGTCTAACAGAGAGGAAAATACCAGGATTTTGTATTCTCTACATAAGACTATTAAAGGAAGGATTTGTAGCTCTTGGTAGCTGTCATAGAATAGATTCTAATGCTACAATGTAAAAATTAAGTTGAAAAGTATTTCTTTCATATACATTCTTTTGAATATGTCTAAATACCACAAACTGGAAAGGCTAGACATGGGAGCATAATAATATGCTGTAATAAGCAGGATAAGTCTGGGAGAAAAAAGCACATTAATTCTCATCTAAGAAAACGAAATAGAAAGCATGAACAGAGCTGAACTCAAACTGATGCGATTCCTGAAACAAAACGATTTTTCCCAATTCACCTCATTTAGTACGAAGTTGCATGACCTGCAAATTCTTTAACCTCCTTATCTCACAGCTTTATCATCTCCTCAACATGAAAAATTATAACAATATGATGCCAAATCAGTAAGATTGCTGGGACACAGTAAATGCTGAACACACATTAGTTATTATTATGATTATTATATTATCAGAGACATATATCATTAGGGAATTGGCATTAAAACTACAGCTTAGGACCCACAAAAACAGGAAAATTGCTCCTCCTTTTAATACTTATTATTATTCTACTATGATTTTTGAGTGACTCGATATATATGGAAATGATATTGGCTAAACCTTGGCCGCTGTCACGGAACCTGCTTTATGAAGAACTGTCCTAAGAAGGAAGACACTACTGAGTTGAAATGAGATTAAGTCAAGACTGAAGTTGTTGTTAGTGTTTCCCAGGGAAGAAAGATGCAAGTAAGAGAAGTGCATTGCAGTCTTTTGTAAAAATAGCATCACCCATATTCGTAACCATGAACACTTGGCTTTTTCTCTGTGGAGCAGCAGTAAAAACAGAGGATCTGAATCTAGGTGACTGGGACTCACTAGTCTTGGTAACACACTGGAGAGTAGAAAAAGAATGAAAAGAAATTAGTGTGACAAAAGCTAAGAAATATTGACCTTTGATATTCATTTATTGATTAATTCTTGTGTTGGTCTCTGGTGCTGTGCATACAAAGAATAAGACGACATGGTCCCATGCTAAAGCAACTCGTGGGAGGCAGTGACATAAAGTCAGACAGGCACTATAAGAGAATAGCAGATCATGCATGAGGAACAGGGAGACCTGGGGAAGGTAGTCAACTTGGCTACAAGAGGCGAAGGGCTCCACAGAGTATTGGAGTTTGTGAGCACACCTCTCCAAAAGGCTGCCCATGATAGGCTTTTAAGAATTATTTTCATCCTGTAACTTTCTGCAATATTGTTTTTCTTTTGAGTTAATTATTTTCTATTTTCTAAAAAATAATAACAGGAAATGTCCTTAGGACATTTCAACGAGTTTTTCCCTCCCAGTGGAATATGAGCAAGGGTGAAAGAAAACGCTGCTGCCAGGTTGTTAGTGGATTCTGAAGGAGAGAGCCTCAGATGAAAGGTACCTGGCAGCAAAGAAGGGGAGGTGGCAGGCCAGTTTCTGGGGTGCACAGGAGGAAAGACACAAGAGGAAGACACTGGCTCAAGCTCTGGCTACTTCCTAACCTATCTTCTTCCATCTCAGCCCCTGCTTCCATCTTGAGACCTCTTTTTCCATCCTTCCCAGGCAAACCCATCTACTTGCCTAGAGACCCTATAAAAGACAGCTTCTGGCCATAGAAAGATCTGCTTAGAAGTTGGTTGGTAATCCCTCACTGGGTGAACCCCTCCCAGGAATATGGACATTTTTAGAAGGAAAATCAGGAAGAACAAAAGCCTTCTAGATTCAAGGGATTGTCTCTTCAGTAACAGAATGGCAAGCATGAGCATAGGCCACTGGGGTCCACCGCCACCTCCTCATATTATACAAATCATCTAGCATATGTCGCCATATACCATATCTTCTAAGAGGCTGACTTGGCCAAAGAGCAGGGAAACCTTGTAACCAAGAAACTGATTATGGTCTACAGTGAGCAGACCATAATAGAGAACTGAGACCCATACATATATATATTTTTTGGATAGAAGGGAGTCCTGTTTCTGGGGAACTATGATTGTGGGCAGGTGAGTCTGGTCCCCAGGGATACAGCCAAGTAAACTGGGCTTTAATATTCATTTCACGTTACCATTTTCCTGGCAGAGTTCAACTGGCTGGGTCTGGTGAACTTAAGACACCACCAGAAAAATGACCAAGTTTCTTTGAATGCAATTTATTATTCTTTGTGAGTTTAAATTGCTGTACTATCTTCTTTTTCAACACCTGAAGATTTTTGAGTATCTTTTCTTTTTTTCAATACCACTTCTGTAGTGTCCAGATTCTTATGACACCTCTAATTTTTATTCTGGATTTTTTCTTTTCTAAATATGTCCATTTAAAATACAGCAAATGGGAGAAAATCCCCTAAATGATTCAGTGATTCTATAACAGCAACAGCGCATCTTTGTTTTACCAGTATCAGATTCATTCATGTCTGCCAAAATACAGAAGCTACCCTTAAACACTTGGGCTCTGTCGTGGGACAGGTGGTAGGAAGTGACATCAGATTTCCATAGTGGATCTCATTTGGATAAACAGGAGTTTACTATTATAAGAAATAGAGATGAACATTTATTTTATTTGCAAGTTCCTCTACTTACATTCACTTTTAAGTGACATTTCCAGTGAGTTGTGCTTTCTGATTGCTTACATTTCACACCCCAAATTCCACACCATCAGATGGAAAATTTGAGTGTCATTAGGACTGCCTATACTCATTGCTATGCAGAAAACATAAATAGCTGCAGACTGGGGTCTCTATGTGGATGTGTTTATAAATCTCTGCAATGAAATTTCTCTACGTAGATGTGTTTATAAATCTACTACAATGAGATTACTGAAAGTATACATCAGGGGCCTTCCTATCTGTAAGAAGAATAGGCACCAAATAAACATTTCTTCTGAATATTTGTGTGAATGTCTCCTTACCTTGGGATGGTCCTTAAACTCAGCATTCATCAGTCTTGAAATGATTTAGCTATATTGTCAGTAGCTATTTAGAGAACATTTATAGCTCTATACTTAGAAATGATCTAACTAATATTTCTAAGCAAAAGTGAAAAATCTAAGCCTATTAGTGTTACTCATATTATATCTCAGAAAACACCCCCTTCCTTATTATTAATCTGATCCTGTTTTGAATACTCTAGCAATACTCCAGGATTTAGTGGGAAATTATATTTCTCTTTTTACATTTCCCATTAACACTTCTAACAAATAAGTCCCCTGAAGTCTTCAGTGGCAAACCTGAAAGCTTGGTAAGGAGCCAGGATGGAAATGCCGTTACAGAAACTTCATGGCCTGGTTCCATTCTGCTGTCTATGATGTAGAAACACAGGCTTCCCTACCTGCCCCGCCACCTGGTTGCCATGGCAACTAGGCCAGAGTGGTATGTCTAGTGGGAAAGTCTGCACAGTCAGAGCAAGGAGTCTACCAACCTTGACCATTCGTTTGAAAATTGTTTATTTCAACTTGAGAATTTCTCAAGATATAAACATCACGGAGACAATAATGTACCCTGGTAAAACTGAGCAGGAACAATTCTGTTAACACTCTAGGTTGCAAAGTGACAGCTGGTGACTTTTGTGAGTTGCATAAAATTAATACCATTAGCCTGAGTGGAACATCTCCACTGCTGGGGTAAATACTCCCAGGCATTGGCCAGACAATGAGACTAAGCAAAATCTTCCGAGCATCTTAAAATGTGATTGCCAAAAGGTCAGGTTAGCAATTTTCCCTTTTAATATTCAAAACGAGTGGTGAATGTGGAGGGGGTGATTCTATGCCCAGACTAAAGGCTATTGGAAAAAGCTCTTTTGAAATTTTAGTCTGCTAATGTAATTCAGGGGAGTTTTTACATTTCATGAGACTGCCACACATGCCTCGGAAAAGAAACCTTAGCTGAATACCTAAGTCCCCACTCTGCCACTAACATGCTGAGAGATCGCGGACAAAGGACAATCTTTTTGTGCTTCAGTTCCTTCATCTGTAAAATGAGAGATTTGGCCGAACAGTTGTTAAGATCTCAGCCAGCTCTGAAATTCTCTGATTCTATGAGGGAAAATTATGCAACGATGAGCCTGGGTTTCAACGGGGGCTGTGGACGGCATCCCATTGTTTTATGGTGGCACATTACTGACCAGTCCGTTTAATGTGAGAGTCATGATTACTTTGAGTAGGTTGGTCTGGAAACCCTTTCCAATTTCTTCCCTGTTTGCTCCAGGGCCTTGTTAGGGCATCTCAAAAACACTGTCTTAAATAATTTTCAGAGAAGCTAGTTAAAAAAAACCTCTCACTTCACACTTCATTAAATTGCTCCACAGGCAACACACTTAAGCATCCGTAGCTTCTAGGAAGCATGAGATGAGTTAAATAAAGGTCAACACATAAAATACAATTGTCCTCAAATTCCTATGGCGCCATTTTACTCTCTAGTCTTTTCCACAGGAGTTAAAATTTATATTAAACACATGGAGACTTTATTGGCATGAACATCTGATGAAGAAAAAAGAGAGTTATTCTAGAAAATTACTTGGGAAAAAGACAAAGTAGGAGAGGAAATGGAAAGCAAACATGTAGAGGGGAACCGACATTCAGAGAATGCTTACGGATCGAAGGCTGCAAGCAGGAAGTTAAGGAGGAGGCTGATGGACTGCTCCACATGGATCTGGTGAGTGGTTGGCATCCGTTTGTTGAGCTGGTAAAAAATGGTGGAGAGCACAGCCTCCAAGCGGGCCACGTTGAGTTCTATGTTTGGGTCCAGATTGTTCAGGGCATTCTCCCGCAACGCTTCTATGACATTCCAAATGTCCACCAGGTGCACTACAATTAAAGTGGGGTTAACACATCAGTCCCAAGTGCATGGAAGGCAAATACATTACTTTACCTGTCCATCTGCCCTGATTTTTCTGGGCTCCTCACCTGCCTTCAGCTGTCAAAGGGATTGACATAAATAAACAAACATAGACTGTGCAACATACAAATTGTGCAATATACAGACCGTGCAACATAGACTTGGTGTTCAATATATAATAGCAAGCAAATGACTTACTCAACACCACAGTAGATAGATTATCTACTACAGATTATTTCCAATCTTCACAATGACCCTTGAAATATGGCTATTATCCCCGTGTTACATGTAAAACAACCTGGGCATCAGGGAAGTTAACTGACAAATGTAAAGGTTCAAGGCTAGTCAATGGCAAAACTGGCATTCAAATCCAAGTCTACCTGGTTTAAAAGTATTTCCCCACTGCACACGCTGCTCCCTCAAAAAAAGAAGACCAACACTTAAATTCTGGTGTTTGAAAGGATATCAAAATTTGAGTATTTAAAAATGTTTTCATTTATTTCTATGTTTTTAAGTAGTATGCAGTTTAAAATAAGAAGAAAAGGAAAGTTAAGGCAGGCAGGAAGATCAGGGAAAAAGGAAAAGTTATTTATACAACAGAGCAGCAGAACTAAGTCACAGATGACTTAACTAACCTGGTCAAGAACAAGCCGTTTGTTGACTACATTACTGACTAGTTGATTTAAATCATGGTTACTTTCACTAGGATAGTCAAGAAATCTGTTTCGACTTTCTTCCGTTTGCTCCGAGGTCTTGTAATGACATCACAGAAGCCATTGCCATGACCAACACAATGACCATGTCAATCACCCTCAAAAGTTTCCTTGTGCTCCTCCCCATCCCAAGCAATCAATAACTTGCTTTCTGTACCAATTTTCTAGAATTCTGAATAACTGGAATTATATAGTATGCACTCTTTTTTTTTAAAATATGGATTCTTTAGCTTTGTGTAACTATTTTAAGATTCATCTATGTTGCTGCATGTTTCAGTAGTTTGCTCCTTTGTACTGTTGAACACTATTGCATTATATGGATATATCAACATTTGGTTATTAACTCACCTGTTGATGGACATTTGGATTGTTCCAGTTTTGGGTTGTTCTGCTGAATAAAATTGCTATGAACAATCAGGTACAAGTCTTTGTATAGACATATGCTTCCATTTCTTTTAGTAAATACTTATAAATGAAGAAGCTGGACTGTATGGAAGTTTTTTTAATTTTTAAAAAAATCTTCCAAAGTGTTTTCCAAAGTAGTTGTACAATTTCACATTTCCATCAGCAGTGTATGAGGACTCTGTATCTTCGCCAAGTTTAAGTTTCCCTTTTCATTACGCTTTTGCATTTGCAAATAAATATTTTGTCTTTTCTCTATGAAATATGTACTTGCATATGTGCACCCCATATATGCTTTTTCACTAATAGGTCCCTAGTTTTTGTTGCCTTTTTGCTCACTTCTGACACTGTATTTACGAAACAAAACTAACATCTATTGAGCTCCTACTATGGGTGCCTGGCCTTGAGCTATGTGTTTTCTTGGCTCCTCTCTTTACTTTTGTTTCTCAGAACAGATCTGCCATTTCTCACCTTTGGCACAGGAGAACTTTATCACCAATTCCTTCCATTGAAAAACAAACAAGTCAACCAACCAACTGAGTCTTTTGCAGTCAGACTGTCTTCTCTCAGGCTGAGTTTAACTACAGGATCTCTAACCACAGGATTCTGAGGGACGAGAGCAATCCATGCAGACATTCTTATTCCCAAATTAAGCATTAAAAAAATCAAAAACCTGACATCTCGCTCTCAAAACTAACTTTATATGCATTTTGAGACCTAAGAGACCAATGGATTATACAAATCCCTAAACTAACAAAAACCTGCACTGTGTCCTTCACTTGGATGTTCGCTGTTACTTTTAATAACTGCTTAAAATAATGTTTTGTGTTCTGAAGGGAAGGGACATGTGCTTAACTTCGAGTAGCACTGGAGTTGGACTCCAAAGACCTAAGTTCCAAATCTGGCTCTTCTACTACAAGTGCATAACCTCCAGCCTCTAAGACTTAAGAGTCTCGTTTTCATCATCTATAAAATGCGAATGGTATTCCTAAAATGGAAAAATGCACAGAGCAAAGACAAGTGGTACCTGGCACACAGTAGACAACGCATTATATAGAACAAATGAATAATGTGAGTCATGTCAAAAGAAAAATATATCAGTGTATCTCTGATTTGGCGCAGATGAATACAAATCACTTACCAACTAAAATGCTTACATATATATTAGACTTTGAAAAATTCAGATTTAAGTGATTTCAAATTAGCAACCTTCTCTGTAAATCAAAAATATTAATCCACAAGGAAGTTATTTGTATTTCTTAGCATTATTTATTCAATTTTTCAATTTAGCAAAGAAAGCACTCTCAGGGAAATAGCATGTTTGAACAGAATTTATGTATTTATTGAAACTATTGAGGGGGAGAACTGGGATTCCTCTAATTATCTTCTATAGATTTGATCTGTGAATCCTCTGGATCTAGTTCTCGGGATGCGTCTGGAGGCAGGATGCAAAGAGAACAGTGATGGTGACATCTGGTCTATTATCCTGCCTGGTCTCTGTGACTATTCTCACCTGCATCCTGGCTATGGGTCATGTGCAATAGGCATCTGGAGAGAGGAGCATGGACTGTGAACTAGGGTGATGGCTACAAGCCACGAGAAATAGCTGCTGGCAGAGGGAGGGAATCTGGGGGCTTAGGTCTTTCCTGGTGAGCCTTTGTAGAACACAGGGACTCCTCTCAGAATTCCCAGGGGTGTGCTCATACAGGCTCCTGGGAGTGACCATGGGAGTGGCCAGCATGCCCATGTAAAAGTCCCTCAGGCACTTGGGCGTGAGTGTGCACAGCGTACACTCATATCTCCCCTCCAAATGTGCCTGCTGTGGAGTTCTCTCCCCTGCTGAATGGCATCACCTCTCCTGTCTCCTATCCCAGCTGGCATCTGGATTTCACTCCCAGCTGATATCAATGACTGAGTCCTATGGACTCTATATCTTCTAAATATCACTTTAATCCTGCCTTATTCAGGGACACTTATTGCCAGCACCAAATTCCGTTACCCAGTGCTATCACCCTCGTCTCTCACTGGTTGACTGCTTCATTCTTTCTGCATTCCAATTCTTTCTGAACTATAAATGTGACATGTCACTTGCATGCTGCTTAAAGTCCTTTAATAATTTCCCATTCATTTGAAATCCAAACATGGCTTGCAAAGTTTCTTTCTTTCTTTTGTCGATCTGGCCCCTGCTTGCTTCTCATCTGCATCTCATCCATCACACCTTACTGTCAACACTACTTCCTCCAGGATGTCTTTGTGGATCTCTCATCTCCAAGTTCTGTACCCCTCCCATGTGCCACGTTAGGATGTCGGTCTTCCCTCTCTCAGCATGTCGTGGGTGCTCTCGTGTGGACCAGCTGGTTGTCTGTCTCTCGCTCCCCACTCTGTATTGTACGTGTCACAGGAAGAGACTGCCTGTCGGGACAACTGTTCACACCCCTAGCACCCATCAGAGTGCCTTACACATCACAGGAGCTTAATAAATATCTTTTGACTAAATGAGTGAATGACAAAGAAATGACAAAACAGTGAAATAGGGTTTTCTAAGGATGCATTTGATTTCTAAAGAAGCAATAGGGCATAGTTGGGAAGAACCATACAAGTATTGGTTTGAATCCTTGGTATATTGTCAGTCATGTTACTTAACTTCTCTGAGTCTTCATCTTAGAAAAATAGGACTGAAGGTGGTTCTACCCACAGGTGGTTACTATGAGGATTAAATGAGATAATGCCTGGAAAACACTTGGAATAGGGAATGTCATCTGGGAAAAATAGTTGTTTATTATTATGGACAAATAAAATATCTAGAAATCGTATGGAAGTTATTAAAAATAAATATGCCTATATTTGTGTCTGCACACATTCAAAGTCTCAATGTAAGGAAAAAGAAAATACTAATTCTGGCTAACAGTGAAAATAGATAATTATAAACAATTTAAAGAAAGCTAGTTTTCATAATTACATGCAAGATGCCAAGGTAGGGCCAGGGACTCAATGGCAAAGAATGCAGACGTGGTTCCTGCCTCGGAGCTAATAGTCCAGTGGGGACGCAGATGTGACCCACACAATCACACAAAAACAGGTAATCAGAAGTGATGACACACTGTGACACACAGGGCGCTAGGTACAAAATAGGATTATGATGTGGTCCTGATAGGACCAGGGATACACGATAAGGCTGGAGGAGCAACGTAGCCACGATAAGGATTTTGCTCTTTATGCTGACTATGAAAACACAGGTTTTAGGTGGGAGAGTGATAAGATCAGAGATACAGCTTAAAAATATCGTTTCTGACTTCAAGGGAAGAAAGGAATGAAGATGGACAGATATGCAGTGGGAAGCAGCTACAGCCTATTCTTTTAGCGCAAGTAAGAGACGGTGGTATTTTTACACAGGTGGGTGGAAGTATGCAGAAAAAACTGTAATCATGCATATTGTATATTTATTTTCCAGGGGTGGTATAGTGGGAAGGATTCAGATTTTGCAGTTACAAAAACCGAGGTTTCATTCTTGGCTCCACTAATTACTGTAAAACTGCGCAAGTTATTTCACTTCTATAAATTTTATTATTTCTTTTTTTTATAAAAAAATGAACAAGGAAACTAATGCTATCCAGAGAGATTTGTAGTGAGGTTAAAAGAAAAAAGATATTTATAAGTGCTGACCACGGGGTCTGGCACATACTAGGTGCTCAACAAATGATAGCTATTTGTGCTAGAATGATTAAATGCCCTCTGATCTAAAGCCATCCTATGCTATTTATTATTAATTTATAAGATCTATGAGTCTAAAACCAAGGTTTAGCTGAGTCTTCCAAATTCCATAAATTAATCAACCCATAATTTTGATCATTATTAATATTATGTATGTGACATAAAAGAAGTACAGACCATATTCTAGCCACAAAAGCAGAAACTTAATCAGTTTAGTTGCCATAAATTCTGAGTTAGTGGAGTTTAAATTGATTTTACTATATTGGATAATTAGAAATCTAGTGAGGAAGGCTCTTTTTCATAAAGGTTCCTTGGAAACTTAATTTCATTGGTAACTGCTTTGGGAGGTGTAAGCCCAGTGCAGAAGGCTGCAGGATCTTGGGCAGTGTCTGGTCCTGCTACTGGCTACCCCTAGGATTGTGGGCAAGTCATTTCACTTCCTTAAGTTTCAGTTTCCTCATCTGTAGAATGAGGACAATAATAGTTCCTCCATTATGAGGCTGTTTTAGGGGTCAAATGAGATAACCCACATAAAGCACTTCACATAGTGCCTACTGCACAATAAACATTCAATATATATTAATTATTATTATTGAGAAACAAGTATCACAAGCCTTTTGCTTATTTAAATAGGAACACTGAGAAATGCTAAGTTGAGATTCAGGAAGGAAGTTATTAAGAAGTCTGTTTTAAAAGTCTGACGGTTGCATAAACACGTTGCTTACTGTTGTGCTAGTTAAGTCATTTTAGAAAATGAGGACATTTAGGTTGTGCAATAATGATTAAGAATCACTAGATGGCACTGTGCATATTTTACTGAATAGCTATCAAGCTTCAACTGTCCACCACAGAGAACCTGCTGCTAGGCACAGAAGATAGGAAGTGAGGTTCCCCCATCTATACAACTGCATGCATTTTATATTATTAATAATATACTAGGCAAGACAATAGTTTGTGTATTGAAATTTCTTAGTTAAAATTAACCATATCAAGAATGAACAAAATGTATTCTTGAAGTAATACTTAGTATTTCATAGAATCTTAAAAGTAATGATACTGGTGTCGACTTCAGGTGTTAATTAATAATACCTAAGAGTTTGTTTTTATCAATTAGTGGAAATAGCTAAATCTTCAATAGTTTTCCATAAATTCAGGCAATCTCAGGCAGAAAAGGGCTAGGTCAGTGTGGTGTGGGGAAGAGTTGCAGGTGGATAGAGAAGAGTTTGTTGATCTCAAGAGATGTTTCTTATCTCTTTGCTGATGTCTTACACTATTTTAATAGGAGAGAGAGTCCTTAGTTCATAATTAGACATGACTAAATCCAAGTATCCCTGGGGGCAGTGATAAAATGGCAAATCTAGTTATACCTAGATAGAAATGACTGAGATCATAAACTTTATTAGAAATAGTAGAATCATATAAGTAGGGTAAAATATAGGGGAGAGGGTACAGAAAGGAGAGGAATATCAAAAGACAGCTTCAGGATTTAGCCTCTTTCATGATTTAGTCCAGGGCTGGCCTTTCCTGGACCACAGAGACAAGATCCCGGTCACTGAACCTAAGCATGATGTCCTTTTCCTAAAGTGCTTGGAGATCTCAAAATTCTCAATCCCAGCCAGGCATGGTGGTTCAGACCTATAATCCTAGCACTTTGGGAGGCAGAGGCAGGAGGATTGCTTGAGGCCAGCAGTTTGAAACCAACCTGAGCAACATAGTGAGACACCTGTCTCTAAAAAAAAATTAAAAAAACAAAATTAGCTGGGTGTTGTGGTGCACACCTGTAGTCCTAGCTACTCAGAAGGCTGAGGCAGGAAGATTCCAAAATTTAAGAGAATGAAAAAGGGTTTTGATAAAACTCTCCAGGTGATTCTGACAACCACTGATCTATAAGCTTTTAGAACGTTCTCAAAGGGCTAGCAGCTGGACAAGGTCAGTAGACGATCATCTTATAGTGACTTGCCTTTAGTCATTTTGGACTTGTGATTCTCAACCTTGGCTGCACACTGGACTCACCTTCAAGGTTGTAAAATGGCTCCTGGTGACCCTGCTACTGCTGGTCCAGCATCCCACTTGGAGTAGCAAGGCACAGGCTTTTTAGAAACACAGTATCTCAGTCCCCATCCCAGCCCTAGAGAATCAGAATCTGCACTTTAGCATCTCCAGGCAGTTTGTATTCACGTGAAAGTATTAATATAAGAAGCACTGCTTGAAGTCAGCAGTCTGCAGTCCTTGGGCCTAAAGACAAACCTAGCTTGCTATGTCCTAATAGGTCGTGTGGTGTGTGGCAAGAAGCTGATTATTATTTAATTTATGCAGTTTAAGAATGATTTATATAATTATGTAATACACATTATTTTAGAGAGGTGTGATGTATACATCTATAAGCAGGTCACTCACTGCATTATGATGTGCTTTCCTAATTAGGAGAAAAGGGAATTGCAGTTAGGCTGGGAATGGAATATAATCTGTTGATATGCCATTGGGAATATATATATTCTCTAGCATGTGGACAGTGTGTGTGTGTCTGCCTGTTCACCCATGCTCATGCCCTCTCAACCCCCACCTCGCCTCCCATGCTTAAAGTGACTGATGTTTGAGGTTTTGTTATGACTTGTTTTCCCCTCTTCTAAACAAGCAGGTAAATTCAGGAAGGAGTGCTGTAGTTACTTTACCCATCAAATCTCCATAACAACGAAGATAGGTTGTTTCTCTTAAAACAGAAATTCATGCAGTTCTCCCCTCCCTAGATGTAAATTTCCTGACCTTCAGTGCAATAATCTCAGCATACATTTTCTATTGTAACCACACTCTTAGGAGCATGACAACCAAGTTCAGGGAAAATTTCTGATTGGTTGACATGCTGGATTTGAAGTGCCAAATTGTTGTCCTTCACATAACAGATTCTTAAAATATGTTTGTTGGCTCATAGAAAAGTTAATTATGGAGATTGATTCTTTTAGTTATCCAATGAAGTTCTCATGTCCTTAGAACTAAAAGATGAACTCACATAGAAGCATTGTCTTTTTCCTGCGACAGCTCGCAAGTGGAAATTTCATTCAGTATTCTAAATGCCAACTAGATTTTAAGTAAAAATGATTGTAAGGAGTTTCATACGTAGGTCAGGTACCACAGGGGTGGGATGTGAGGAGGTGGGGAGAGGAACGTAGCTCCTTGTGAGTGTCAGGAATGACTCCGTGTTTCTTATCAGACCTATTACTCTAAACTGTTTACTGGCCTTCTTTCTTTGCCTTCCATCTCTGAGTGTTATAACTTCTTTCATACAATAAGTATTTATTCAGCCCTTACTGTGTGGCAGCACTGTCCTTGGTTCTAAAATTAGAGTGTACAAGACAGGCATGTCCTTGACTACACAGAACTTATAAATGGTGGGGATAGAGACATTAAGCAAATAAGTGCATTAAACATGTGACAATAATCTATTTCCTCTCTTTTTTATTTTAAAATATTTAATTGACAGATAAAAATTGTATATATTCAAGGCACACAGTGTAATGACTTCATATTTGTGGATAAATAGATGTATTTTCTCTTATAGAGAAAAAATGGATTAAGACTTGGATTCAAGTGTTTCTTCATTTGTACAATATGAATAATATTATCTACCTTTCTTATCCCACAGGTGTTCTGAAGACTAGTGAAAATTTACATGGGAAAACACTTAGTAAAATGCAAAGCACTACATAAATTTTAGGCACCATTCTTATTTTTGAGAGAAATGGAAAGGCATTAAAATTTACTGTCATATTCAGGTAGAATTACAAAATTTATTTTCCCCACAAAAAATTCTTTTAATTCTTTGCTCTACCCTCTGTCAGTTATAAAGATATTTGTCCCTTCATACAAGCTTTCTTCTATAACTTCAGGTATGTGTTCCTCTTAATGGATGAAATGATGTTATAAATCCATGAGCGTCTATATCAAAGTGATTACTAGTTTAGTTCAATTTCAGGTCAAATACCTATCCTGAGATTCAGAAAGCCTCAGCTCATTAGGAAAAAAAATGAATACTTCAGTGTATTACTACTTACCATACATCTATCCACACGCAGGCTGTACCATATGGAGAAAGACTGCCATATGCTTATACATACAGAGCAGAGAAACGCTGCAAGAAGCTAGATTCCCATAATAGTTTCAAAGGAAATTAAATCCAACTAGTAATGTTTAAGGATCTAGAATGTATTATGGTTGATGCTAGTGGTGATTTCATGAAATACGAGCGCTTAACCATAAAAGAGAGTGTAATTCCCATGGGGAGGAGACACACTCAGATGACTTAACTGAAGATCAGCACAAGATACTATGTCATCACAAGTTCACATCCATGGTGCAGATTTTTAAAAAAAGTGCTACAGTAGCTCAAAATGCAGGGATGCTATTATAGGCTGGTGACTTTGGAAAGGTTTGGAGGAGGGGGTAAGGTTCAAGTTGATTCCTAAAACACAGCAGGAAGGGCATAGATGGAGATGAGGAGGGAAGAGTACTCCGGGAAGAGGAGGATCCAGAGACCAATGGTACAAGGCAGTGAATGAAGATGTGTGTTCAGATTTTGTATTGATCTGTTAGAAAAAGCAGGGTCCATAACTAAGTATTCTTGTCTATTGCCCATTATATAACACTGTTCTAATTTTCCAATGAGCAAACTCTCTATTTTTATTTTTTTAAATGTTTATATTAAGAATTTGCATCTTCTAAAGTTTAAGGCTTAGTTCCATTTTCAGACTCCTATGTGAGCTAATTCAGATCCCTATGTAGAACCAACAAGTGTGGTGGTGAAAATCAGGCTGTTCTTTAGAGTCATGAGTAGGTCTCAAACTATGGTGTCTTGTTCCATAGGCCTTGGGTGTGGCCAGGGCATCCCTAGGTGTAAGCAGCTCCTTAGGTGATTTTGATAGACACCGAAGTTTGAGAACCACTGCTATGGAGCATGACTTAAAGGATGTTCTTCCTGACAAGAGACAAGAAGAACAGGAAATCAGTGCTCATTTGATTCAGAGGAATTTATTTAAAAGATATCACAAGAATCCTGGAAACATTGTAGTCAAGACAGCAAGGTGCCAATCAGCCAGTTTTTAAGTTTTTCAAATAAATAATTTATTTCTATGCCCTTATTCAAGTTTCTTATCATGACAAAGTAGTGTTTAAAAATCTGTTAGAGAGGAAGAACTCAGTTAAATGGTATGCTTTGCCAGGGTCAACAAATGTATTTTGATGTGATTACATTGAAGATATTAGACATCACTCACATTAACCAAACATTGAAATCACAAAGAAAATGTTAACAAAAGCAAAAGTTTCAGATTTATTTTCCATTAGTGAGCATGAGCTCACCTTTATAAAATGTGAACCCAAACCACACCTGAGTAGCTCACTGAATTTTTTGAAGTGTCCAATCTCAACATCTTCCTTGCTCCAAAACTACGCTTTTATCACCAAGGTATTTCTCTTTGGTAAAGTTCTTTGGAGAGAAGCATCATACCTTTCAAAGATAACATCTTAGTTTTATTTTAATTTCCTGGTTAAGATGTAATAAACCTTCAAGGATAGCTCTACAACATATTTTTGGTGTAAAATCAAACTGAATATCATGCCAATCTTCAAAGGCCTTGGCAGTACATCCATTGCCTATTAGGAAAAAGTATTCAGTATTCTTTAAATTGTATTTGTAGACCAGAATCATTATTCAAAATGAGGTATAATAATTGTTGGCCCAATAATAGCTGTCATACTGTAAATTAAATTTAACTAAATACAATTGAACAATCATTGATTAAGCCCATTATTTTCCAAGTATTATACCAAAGATTGTAAAAATTATGAGAAGGTAAATGAAAAGAAAGATCTGAATGATAACTAATTTCTCATTGTCAGTGTTTAACTTTGTTCAGAATATATTTAATAACTTTAGAAGCTATCTTATATCCCCCGTGGGTGGTCATTTTATATAGGACTTTTAGACTTCACTGGACAACTTCATATTGATTTCTTTAATGTGGTCTTACCACTCTCTACCTTCTAGTGCCCTAATTTAGGCTTTTACTGCCTTCTACTTGGAAGCAAGGCTCCTACTCATTTTCAGTTTCTGTTCTTTTCTATCTACCCCAAGAAATATTATAAGGCTCAGCTCTGGTCAGGCCATTCTTCACTGTCTACTGAGTAAAACCCAACGTGCTAAGCATGAAAACCAATGTTTGGACTTCAGTCTACAAATCTGTAGTCTCGTTTCTCACTGCTCTCCAGCTTCTTCTGAGTCCTATACTCTAGCCACACGGGACTTCTTTTAATTCCAGCCTATGCCTTTGGCCTTCTTCTGTGTGTCTTTACTCAGCCAGCTCCCTCCATCAGGTGTACCCTACAATCACCATCCCTCAAGGTGGACCACAAACGCCATGTCCCGTATGAAGCCCATTCTGATGTTCTCAGCTAGGATTACTCTCCCTCTTTTGCTGCTCCCAGAGCCTTTCACATCTCTATTAGACCATCTGTGACACTCTGTATTTCCCACAGTTATTGTTGGACAAGTTCTTCCAGCATTTTTTAGAATAGCCCATAACTGGATTTTAGGGGAAAGAAGAGTCCCTGACATTATGAGCTGAATTTTGTGTTTAGGCTCATATATGTTTTTTGGGGGGAAAGGGTCCATGGCTTTCATCAGTTTCTCTAAAAGCTGTATGGGGAGTAAGCTTAAGAACCACAGCACTAAATGATAGTATCTTGAGGACACAGGCTATGTCTTGTTCAGCTTTGTATTCTTCATAGCTCTTTACACAATACCTTGTTCAAACTGAGTGCTCAATAATGCTAGGTGAATGGGATAGAGTAAAGCAGCTATGGCATGCCAGGAACTACACATAACCCCCTAGGAGCTTTGCTTTTACCTCAGTATTCTAAGAAAGCTCCAGGAGGCTCACTGAGCATGGTTTCCTACAGTACTTTTCTTATTTCTCATGTAGTGACTTGAGCTATGACCAGAATCCTAGGCGCCAGAGACCACATTCCAAGAGAAAGAGCATCCGCAGGGCTGGCAGCCATAAGGAACTGTCTTCTGCTTTTCCTTTATAGCTTTTGATCTCACTGACCCTGCGTCAGTGCCCATCTGGCCAACATAAACACAAAAAGACAAAGTACACCTGGGCATTGAAAACAGTGAGTAAGCAGCAACCGTCTGTGAAGTGTTACTTTTCCCTCACTCGTCCTGTAGTGCCCAGAAAATTGCTTGGGCAATGGAGCTAGCATTTGGGATGAAGAGACCTCTAGGTGGTTAATCAGCAGCACATGTTATTTACAGGTATCTTGAGTGAGGTCACCCATAAATCAACATAATAGAAAGAAGATAAAGAGTGTATCTTTTGTTAAAAATGTCATGGTTACTATAGTTAATGATAATGTATTACACATTTCAAAATTGCTAAAAGACTAGATTTTGAATGTTCCTGCCACAAAGAAATGGTAAGTATGTGAGGTGACATATATGTTAATTACCTTGTTTTAATAATTCCACTATGCATGCTTATATCACATCACACTGTACCTGATAAATATATACTATTATTTGTCAATTAAAAATAAAATTTTAAAAAGTCAATAGAAAATAGTAATGAGGAACCTTGAATATTCAAAGTCAAAGTATGCAGTGGGTGATATTTCAGACTCATCTGTGTCCCTTTCCAAGTATTCTTGGACATACCTTTTTCTCCAGCCCCTGCACTAGTGACCACTATCACATAGACTTTAACTAGGTTGATGCAGCTGCAACCAGACAGTGGATAGCCTTAGGCTGTCACTGTATACTCTGATGTCTCATCATGCACACCTGGAACCTACCTAGCACTCACACACGTGCAACCCAGAAGCACAGGGGCAACTCCTGTAGACCACCCTTGACCAAGGCAGGACAAAGCAGCTGGATCAGAACCTCTTCCTTTCATTCCCTGAGTGGGCAGTTCTGGGGTGCACTTTACAAAGTTGCTTAGAAGTTCCTGCACTGTCTATCAGCTGCCCTTCCTTCCTGGTGTCAGTTCTTGTCTGGGTTCGCTATCCCATGGTGCTGTTTCCACATGAGACTTATCTGGGGCTCTCTTTTCTGGGGATACACAGACTAAGCACTGATCCTAATCACATCCCTGTCTATTCCTGCTTCAAGCCTCCCAGAACAAGAAATGAGAAGAACATGATGATTATGATCATGTTTGAAGCAGATTCTAATTCTGTTTAGTTATATAAATTTTTCTCAACTTATCCTTCTCTGCAATATAATATCACTGTCTTATTTAACAGTGTTTAAATTGAGAAGTAAAATGCATCATATTTGATTACATTGAAAAAAGTTTATTATTTTTCTGAGAAGGTAAGCTGTAGTGCTTTTGCCATTATTGTCAGTTTTGCAGCAGGCTTAGTGGTCCATAGCTTGTCTCAATATTCTAGTGTTTTTTGGTGACAGACATTGGCAAGTTAGAAGTTCGGCTCTTTAATTATATGATTTTATCTGGTATTTATTCAAGGGAAACCACTTAATATCTCTTGTGCTATGCTCTTCTCACCTGGAACAAACAGAACTTTATAATTCCTGATAGACAAGGAGATAAAGCAGAAGCTCTAGCCCAGCACCATCAATGGATAAAAATAGCTGTAGACAGTTTATTTCAATACGCTATAGACATACGTGATTTTTTTTTAGCCATCACAGTTATAAGTAACTTTATTTTTCCCTTCAGAAAATAACAGTTGGCTTAGGAAACTGACAGGCTAGATATCAGTTTATACAGCAAAGTTTTAGGGTATATGTACTATTTGATAGTCACAAAATCAGAAGCATTATAATAAATAGAACACATTCATTAGTTTCTAAACTTGAAGTTATTCTATTACTAAATTTGCATACTAAGGAATATTACTATCTAGGATAATGTACATTAATGGGAAGACCTCATACTGCATTTTTCCTTTTATGCTGCTGAGTTAAATTTTATTTCTCTTTTAAATGCAAATGATAATTCTAAGAACTGACATTATATGATTGACAGATATCTAACTTTCCTGCAGATGTACTGTTGTTATTTTTGGGGAGGAGACTTTAAAAAGGGAAGGATGGGAGAAACCTTTAGTGGACATTCATTCCAAGCTTTTAGCTTTCTTGCTACTGCTGAAGATTTTGAAGATGCTCAAGTAAATTGCACAGAACATGACAAGCAAAGAATTTGGAAAGGGGCTGGGAAATCAGAGTGAGAGAAAAAAAATTAAGTAAAAAGTGGGTTTAGGTCAAAGAAAAAACTAGATAAGTTATCAAATAGCTACCTCTAGAATGGAAACAATATGCTACATGCATATCAGTTTTCTCATGATCATCTACAAACTCCTTGAGGTGAAGTTCCAAGTCTTACTCATCTCCATGTCTCTCAAGATGCTCAGTAAGATGTCTCACATACAGTCATTATTCAATAGACACCTTAGGAACCCATCTGCACATGAATATGGATTGAATGCATGCTGGGTGATAGACACTGTAGATGTAAACAGAGACAAAACACAAGTCTGAATGTCCTGACTTGTTTTCCTCAGAGCACTCACTTCTATCTGAAGTTTTTGGGTTATTTACTAGATGCAAACTCCATGAGGGCAGGTGTTTTTTTCTGTTTTGTTCACTTCTCTATTAAGCACCTGGCACATGGTGGTGCTCCATAAATATTTGCTGAATTATCCTTTTAAAATATTTTCCCATTATAATATAGCTTCCATTTTACAGCAATAGTCATGGAGAAGTAGGACTTTTTTTTTTAAATAATTTTCTTTTCAGGAAACTTTTTTTGGGAGTACCATGGGTATCACTTAACCATGTGCTTGACTTTCAGACACTTTAGTCTGTGCCTCAGAGTTTAGTCTATTTTGTGGCATCACTGGGAAGAAAGATGGCTGGGACAACATTTCCAGGATATTAAAAAATTCATGGGTACAGAGTTCTTGTTTGGGATGCTGAAAATATATTGGAAATTGATAGTGATGATGCTTGAACAACATTGTGAATGTATTCAGTGCCATCGAACTGCACACTTAAAATGGTTAAATGGTAAATTTTATGTATATTTTAATACAGTTTTTTAAAAAACATTCAATAAATTTAGGTAGAAAAAATATAAAGCTATGTATGCTAAAATACAAGTGAAGTGGAGACGATCAGTGCCACTCTATATTATACTTCACATAATGAAAAATGCAGTTGGCTTTTTTAAAAAAAGTCTTCTGCCTGAATACATTAGCCATTGCCTTACAGATAGTAAAGTGGCTCATTTTCTGGATATTTATATTTTTAGGGTTTAACGTAATCACCCCTCCCTATTTTCTGTAAAAGCTTCTATTTGTCAAGCTTTAGAATGACGCCCTTAGGTTTCAGTCAGATTCTGAAGGTTTTCAAATAACTTAGGGAGACAAAAGCTCAATCTGATGTAAGTCCCTCTCCACCCTTAACGTCACAAATCTATAGGGCCTTCTCTGTAAGGGGTTTTGTCACATGGTCTTCTAGTCACAGGTTTAATAGGTAGCAGCTGCTTACAGCTGCTGCAGTTCTCTCACAAACTTGGGGATGAAGGTTAGGTTTTTAAGAATACTTATAGCAAGAAAATGCAAAGTTGAGAAACAAACTTAAGATCTTTTTTTTTCCTTAAGAGATTTTTTTAATTTAATTAAATTAATTAATTAATTTATTTTTTGAGACAGAGTCTCACTCTGCTGCCTGGGCTAGAGTGCCATGGCATCAGCCTAGCTCACAGCAACCTCAAACTCCTGGGCTCAAGCGATCCTTCTGCCTCAGCCTCCCAAGTAGCTGGGACTACAGGCATGTGCCATCATGCCCGGCTAATTTTTT
>CAUYRT010042902.1:0-103271 GCA_963574885.1 Lepilemur ruficaudatus | reverse complement strand
TGGGCTCAAGTGATCCTCCTGCCTCAGCCTCCTGAGTAGCTGGGACTACAGGCATGCACCACCATGCCAGGCTAATTTTTTTATGTATATATATTTTTAGTTGTCCAGCTAATTTCTTTCTATTTTTTAAGTAGAGACGGGGTCTCGCTCTTACTCAGGCTGGTCTCGAACTCCTGAGCTCAACGATCCGCCCGCCTCAGCCTCCCAGAGTGCTAGGATTACAGATGTGAGCCACCGCGCCCGGCCAGATTCTTTACATATTCTAGATATAAGTTCTTTATTATATATGTTTTAGAAATATTTTCTCCCAGTCTATCATTGCATGTTCATTTCCTTAATGTTTTTTGAAGAGAAAAAGTTTTAAATTTTGGTATAGTACAATTTACTGATTTTTTAAAATAGTTCACCTGGCTCCAATAATTATGTTTTAAGCTAAGTATACTTGTTACTTGAAAGATTACCTTAGTGTAAAAAGGAATCACTCTTCAAATTCTTAAGTAATAAACATGTTTTTATTTCTCTCATAACTTTTAAAATGTGAATATTCTGTAATTCAGCCAGTGTTTACTTCCAGGTAACTTCTTCATTGGGTCTCAATTCCCTGTGTGCAAAGAAAAAAAGGAAGAAATGGAAAAAGTATAAATAACTTTGATGAAGCAATAAAAGAGGAAGTCAGAAGAATACGAATTCAATATTTTATTTTTTTTGTCATTTTTTACAACCAAGATTTGTGCAGATCAATGTTTTCTATTCTATTAAACAGACCCGTTAAAAAAACTTTATATTCCATTCTTTCGTGATTTTAAACTTTTACCAAATCTTCATTTTCCTAAATTAAAGAACTGTAATTCCAGCTAGATAGGAGGAATAAGTTCTAGTGTTCTCTACAACCATAGGATGGCCATCATTATATTATAGTTCAAATAACTAGGAGGAGGATGTTGAATGTTCTTAACACAAAGAAATGATTATGTTGGAATGATGAATACACTAATTACCCTGACCTGATCAGTATACATTATAGGTACCAAAACGTCACCATGTACCCTCCCCATGTACAATTATTATGTGTCAACTAAAAAAAAAAAAAAGAAAGAAATGTAATTTCTTAGTTTATCTTTATATGAAAGCTGTTATCTACTCAATGAGTTCATTTAATGTTTTCTAGACCCCTTCCAGCTCATTTCATCTTTCTCGACATCCCTGACTTGTGAACCACCTCTACATACTGATTATGGATGTTGCTCAATTCTCTTGCCCCTTCAGCTTCCTCCAACACAGCTCTATACCTGCAGGCAGATATTCTGCCTGGCTAACTATAACTCTGTTGCCAGAGGAGCCATCTCTAGGGACATGATGAGACCAGGCAGCTGCCAGCTGCTATCATTCAACCACCAGGTCTAAGACTCTCGGGTAGTGTTGCTGAGAACACAGTACCGAGCCACTATTAATACTATTTATTGCAGGAACATCATAGCTTAAGGTAGTACATGATAATCTACATGAAAGCCCTATATAGAGTAGGCTTTGGTCAGCTGGTTTAAAACTTTGTTTCTATGTTAAAATGGACTCTGAATTTTAAAAAACGAGACTTTGAAATAGCCTGTTCATAAACTGAAGACCGTTTCTATTCCAAAGGTAATCGTAACAGTTTTATCCAAGGATTAAATAACAAACAAGACTATAAAATAGTATCACTTGAATCTAAGTCCTCAGGGGGAAAAGTTATCCTTTCTGTTTATTTTTTTGGCACATATGATATTAAAAAGAATAGTCCCAAAAGCTGGCCAACTGCTGGTTTAAAAAATTGCACAAACTGACCTTCTATATAACATACTCTTGTTCCGGAAGGCAGTTAGCTTTTCATCATTCTTTCGGTCTAGATAGCATCCAATGACAAATCCCATAGGGACAAGTACATGAACCCAGTGTTCACGCACAATCTTAAGTAAGTTCACCATGATTGCTGAGAAAAAAAAAGGATTGAGAAATATAATTGAAATAAAATGTTTCAAATCTTTTAAACTGTGTCTGAAACAAGAAGATAGCCATGGAAGTAAGATGTTAAAAGCAAAATAAGCCTCTTTAAATTTGCCTGGCAGTAGAATATAGTATAGTACTTCAAATCTAATTGGTGAAGATTATATAGGTGACAATGATTAGTATAAAGACTATACTGCACTAAAGTCTATTTATTTATTTAATTTCTAGCTTCACCACTGGTCTGATAAGGATATGGAACAGAGAAATGGAGAGAGTATTAAAAATTCCACCTGCAAAAGCTGATTCTGTTTTTTCAGACAGCCACAGAAGCTATGAAAAGGGATTTTTTCTTTCTTTTTTTGAAACAGAGTCTTGCTCTATTTCCCAAGCTCGAGTGCAGTGGCATCACCATAAGTTACTGCAACCTCAAACTCCTGGGCTTAAGAGAGCCTCCTGAGTAGCTGGTACTACAGGCATGGCCAGCATGCCTAGATAATTTTTTAAACTTTTTATAGAGATGGAGGTCCCGCTATGTTGCCCAGGCTGGTCTCAAACTCATGGCCTCAAGTGATCCTCCCACCTCAGCTTCACGCAGGCCTTTAAAGCTGATTGTTTTCACTTTCTTTGTATTGACTTAGAACTTTTACATGTGCAAAATATTTTTAGAACCTCTCTCAATGCCAAAACAAACTTAATACTACTACTTTGTCACAAGTGGAATACTTTAGTAAAGCTCTAATTACTGAAAACTAGTTTTTGAAAGGAAAAGATACAAGAGAAACAAAAAATAACCATATTCAATAATGTCACAGGAGACCTTAATTATCAATTAAATAACTCTATGAAAGATAATGGGAGAAGGGAATTTACTTTTATAGAATGACTACTGGCCAGGCGTGGTGGCTCACGCCTATAATCCTAGCACTCTGAGAGGCCAAGGCAGGAGGATTGTTCAAGGTCAGGAGTTTGAAACCAGCCTGAGCAAGAGCAAGACCCTGTCTCTACTAAAAAAAATAGAAAGAAATTAATTGGACAACTAAAAATATGTAGAAAAAATTAGCCGGGCATGGTGGCGCATGCCTGTAGTCCCAGCTACTCGGGAGGCTGAGGCAGAAGGATTGCTTGAACGCAGGAATTTGAGGTTCCTGTGAGCTAGGCTGACACCAAGGCACTCTAGCCCAGGCAACAGAGTGAGACTCTGTCTCAAAAAAATAAATAAAACAAAATAAAAAAAAATATATGGAATGACTACCAGCTATCAGGGCCATCATATATTTCTAAATATGATGTGAAATAAATATTTTTATCCCCCTTTTATAGGTAAGAAAACAGCTTAACCCAGATAGCAACTAAACACAGAGCTGGGATTCAAATTCAGGTTTGCTCCAAAGCTCTGGCTCCTTTTTTTAATCACACTGCCTCTCTGAGACCCCTCCCTGAACTGGTATTTATGGTGTTTAAGAGATTTTAAGTTCTAAGAGTTTCCAAAAGGCAGAAGGACTAGAATTACAGGTTAAGTATCCCTCATCCAAAATGCTTGGGACCAGAAATTTTTCAGATTTCAGATTTTTCCAGACTCTGCAATATCTGTATATGCATAATGAGGCATCTTGGGGATGGGACCCAAGCCTAAACACGAAATTCATTTATGTTTCATATACACCGTAGCCTGAAGGTAATTTCATACCTATCAGTGAAGTCAGATACGGGATTTTCCACATGTCTGTGCTCAAAAAGTTTCGGATTTTGGAGCATTTCAGATTTCAAACTTTCATATTAGGGATGGGATGCTCAACCTGTAGGTTTTATCATGTGGAAAATAACAAATTTGCACTAATTCAATAAAAACATAGTTGAGTTGCAAATTTTCTATAAAAAGTACATACAGATAAAATCATAATACACCTGTGTGCACATGAATCTAATGAATGCATCCTATACACTGCCTGAGAAGACATAGGACAACACCCTAGAAAGAGAATCAATACATTACTGCCAACAAAAGTTCTTAGCACTAAGCTGTGCTAGGCCTATGTAGACTGAATTCCTGCCCCTCCTTCTGACAGTAGTTCACATGCTTACACGATTTTAATTCTTTATTTCTGAAACTTTAATTAAACACCCACTATTCACTGGGTTAGGAAATGGCCATGAAATTTAAAGTCAAACAATACAGATACTGTGTTTCATAAAGTGTAATACTGCGCACAGCAGGTTCTAGTCTGAACATCACTGATCTAGAAAATTACGACATAAGTAAATGATGAGATATTTAAATATATAATTTACAATTCAGTTATCAGTTTCAGATTTTAGTCTATTGTTTACAACTGGAGTTCTCAAACTTGACTGTACATCAGAATCACCTGGGGAAACTTTTTCAAAACAGGGAACTCCTGGGCCTTACCTCCAGAGTGAGGCTGGAAAAATCTGTAGTTGAAAGAACTCCTCCCGCTGATTTTGATGCAAATAGCTCTTGGGCATAAAAACGTAAGTGTAACCAATTTTACTTTATTTTCTAGAAGACGGCGGCTTCCTTAAGTAACATTATTTGCATTTAGATCTTTAAGTACTTTTTGTGATACTGAGCACCAGCCCAGTTAGCTGCTTACTTGCTTTATAAATTTGAGCCAGATAAGTACAGGGATAGCAATGAGCACTTTAAATAAGATAATGTAACTCTGAAAGCACTAAACTGCAAAATACTAGACAGTATGTCTCTGTGTTCATGTGACCTTATGTGTTCAAGTTCAGCGAACTCAGGGGTCTTCTATTTTGCC
The DNA here is from genome assembly GCA_963574885.1 of Lepilemur ruficaudatus. Lineage (NCBI taxonomy): Eukaryota > Metazoa > Chordata > Mammalia > Primates > Lepilemuridae > Lepilemur > Lepilemur ruficaudatus. The sequence goes on along the minus strand of CAUYRT010042902.1, from coordinate 98,508 downwards.
ATCCGTCCTTAGTAGGATCCTCAAATTTCTTGAAGTCAGTTCTACCCTTAGCACAGCTGACTGTTACATACCGTTTTTGTATTTAATCACTGACAAAAAAGTACTTGCTGATTCCCAGCCCAACACTGTCTTAAACAAGCCCATGGCCACGTGTGGGCTATAAGCCATTACTGCTGGCATTCGTTCAACAGGGCCAGAAGCTAAGGAACTGGTTCAGAGCAGAAGAGGTGAGACAAGCCCCTGCGGGACTTGCTGCATATAGGATCTTACAGAGACTCCAGAAGTAAAGACATGGGGCTGACAGATAAAAGGGTTCTGTACAGTTGGAATACAGAGTTGGACTCAACCACCATGAAAGAACTGTGATTTCATCCCTAAGAGGTAAATGATAAATCTTAGTCCTAGAGGCATTTCATACCACAAATGTACAATCTGTGTTTAATGGGTTTTGGGACAGTGTACTCAACATAATTTGTCCTGTATGTTTTACTGTGAGTGGACGACCAGGAAGGATTAAGATTTATGGACGTAAGAAGTGAACTAGAATGATTAGCTGGGGAATGGATAAGACGGCAAGAGGGGGGTGGGTAGACCAGCCCTTGGTCATGGGCCCAAGACGCCAAGAGAGCTTTATCTGATAGGCAAATGGTAGTGAGGCAGGCTCCGTTGAGGCAAGCCTAGGTTTTGGATGAGAGAAGAATGTTAGCAGGAGAAAAGGACCAACTGCTTTAGGGGGTGATATCCACATGGGTGCCCATGAGAGCACCATACATATTACTATTAGTGTCTTTATACGAAGACCCTTAAGAAAAAATTTTGCTTTTACTTCAGAACCAAGAGTAGCTATGATATTCCTTACAAATTGGGTTTTGTCTTATAAACTCAAATAATACATACCCAATCACGTATCCTTCCATACCAAAATGATTCAAATTTTTTTGCCTTCCTCTAGTAAGAGCAGAATCTCAAAGCAACGTCAGGCACAGTTCTTACTGCTTTTCATAATCACCAATTCATATAATCCTCACAAGACTATATCAGTATACTACATGTATCAGTAATACTAATATGTACACAATGCAACTGGCATATTATTTTCAGATAAGGAAATCCAGGGATGATCATGGTAAAGTAATTCGCCTAAGGTCACAAGATGCAGTTAAGTGGCAGAGCTGCAATTAGAACCCAGGGAGTCTGCTGGCTCCTCGGTCCAAGCTCTTTTTTTACATTTTTTTATTTTTAGAGAGGGTCTTGCTCTGTCACCCAGGCTGGAGTGCAGTGGCTGTAATCATAGCTCACTGCAGCCTCCAACTCCTAGGCTCAAAGAGATTTTCCCACCTTGGCCTTCCTAGTAGTTTGGGACTACAGGGGAGTGCCACTACACCTGGCTAATTTTTTTATTTTTTATTTTGTAAAGGCAAGGGGTCGGGGAAGGGCATCTGGTATGTTACCCAGGCTGGTTTCAACTCCTGACCTTGTCATCTTCTGGCCTAGACCTCCCAAAGTGCTGGAATTACCTGTACGCTGCGATTACAGGCATGAGCCACCGCACCGGGCAGATCCAAGCTCTTTACCTGTGCTTTATTGTCTCTCATAATAAATACAGAGGTAAACCCTTATATTGACTTCATTTCTTTATAATTTTTAATCTTATTCTTCCTAATATTTTTCTTTAGCCCCATGCCCCTGCCACTTAACTACTAAAAAGAAAACTGTATCTGTTGCGTATCTCATTTTTGTAAGTCACTCCAAAATCTCGTTGGAAATATGTAGATAGCAATTGTTTCCCGCAGCACTTTATTTGTATTGCTCAAAAAGTGTCGACTTAACCTACGAAATCGGTGCTGGGTGCATGAAGGAATGCAATTCCATGAGGTGTGGAAGTCTTTGAAGTCTCAATGATACATAAACCCTTGAAGCAAGCACAAATTTAAGTATTACATTTTTAAAAAGCAAATAGGTGTAAGCGCATGTTTGGGGTAAGGGTCGGCTCAAAAAAGTCTGAGATTTCTGAAGTGGGTGAGGTTAGGGAGGAGACAGCGCTGAGACTTGGACGCACGTGAGACGGTGGCAGAGAAGCAGCCACCACACTTCCCTGGGGCAGGCTAGGAGATCGCGGCCGGTCTCCTCTCCAGTCCGCCTGGGGGCGGTCACCGGGTCTTCTCTAAAGACGTTTTCCAGTTATGACAGCCTCAGAGTATCCTTTGCCTGGCAGGAAACGGTAATCCAGTTGTCCACCCAAAGAAAACGCCATTTCCCTGTCTTTGTCCCGTCACCTTCGCTCGGAAGCCCCGGGGGAGGCTCAGACCACCCTTCCCCATACACACCCCACCAAGGCCTGCCCTGCGACCCTCCCCGCTTCCACAACCGCGATCGGCGGCGCCGCGGCCACCCTGGATCCCCAGACCCACCTGCGACCCAGATGTCAACAACGACCCGGCGACCAAGGGCAGCAAGGAGCTCAGCCACCAGCGCCAGCGGAAACTGCGACCTCGGGACCCGCCATTCGCCGCGCCCGCACGGAGGAGAGGGGTGGCGCCGGCAAATCATAGCTCTTTTTCCTTACCATAGTTGATTCTTCTCACGTTTTTGGCTTCAAAAAGTTATCAGTAATTTTTGAATAAAACGTCGGTCCAAAATGACGAGAACTGTTGGCGTAGGCGCGGTCGCTTTCCCGCAGCTTCGTCCCCGGCCCCCCTCCGAAAATGGTATCGCCCCCGGTCTTCCCCGCCTCGGCACCTCGCCTCCAGCTTCAAAATGGCGGCCGCCAGTGAGGGGTCCTGCCGGCCGGTCGTCGGGAGTGCTGCCGAGTGAACGTCAGCTTTTCTCCCTCCTGAACCTGGATTCGACTAGGGGTTGGGAAGGGCAGTGGACGGCGTTGGGGGAGGCCTGACGAGGCAAGTGGGCCGGGAGGAGGAGAGCGCCTTTGGATGGGGGAGGGGAAGCCGGGCTCCGACGCCGAGCGGTCTCCCCTGCGGACGTGCTCCCGCGGTTTTGGCCGCGACTGTCCTGGTCGTTCCTGGCAGAAGTGCTCAGCGTGGGAAAGAGAAGCGACTTCTCCATGGGTCTAAAACTCCCGCGGTTTTGTGGCAGTCCGTTCGGTTCACTCCCATGCTTTCCTTCCCCCCTCTCTGCCGTCTCCTTCCGGCCTTTCACTCTTGCCGCCGGAGGACTTAATCCCACTGCAGCTTTTTTGGCTCCTTCGCCTCGTGGCTGCGGCGTTCTCAGCCTCGCCGCCCCGGGCTGGGGTTGAGAGACCACGAGGCTGCTAAACACTGGGCGCAAAGTAGGCGTCCTTTTAGTCCATCGACTCCAAAGACCTTTCGGACGGTGCGCCACGCTTTGTTAAAATTGCCTTGGCGCTCTGCCCCCTCTCGCCGGCGCCCCGGAGCGCTCCCACTGTCACTTCAGTTTCCCAAGACTTCTTGCGTTTTGACTTCGTACTGTTTTACTTGCTCTTCAGAAAACAGTAGGTCAGACTGGCTCTAACCCCGGCAAGTAAGTCTGGCCTCCTGTGACCAGGCGAACCTGAGCTATCACATATGCCCATCCCCAATTTTTGTTTTTTTTCTGCGCCTTTGACCCTGTTATGAAACTGCTACTCCACCCTCCCCCAAGAGACTTGCCACTCAGTGAGCTCCAGGGCAACCCCACACTCCTTCGTTTCCCCTTGGATTTTGCATAGTTCCCCTTAGTTGTCATCAGTATGCACGATCTTTATTGAGAGAGCAAGTAGCTGTCATAGATATTTGAGATAAAGCAGTGTAGTTAGTATTTGTCAAAATCAATGCCCTGAAGGAACTTACGGTTGGAGGAGGGTTCATCCCTTCCTTCAGTATCCATTTATATTGCCTTGAGCACTGTGCTTGGTATTGGAGGTACAAAGATGATTACTTTCTCTCCTCTACATTCCTCATCCGTTCCACAAGTATTCTTTGTGCCCCCTTTGTAACACAAAAATAACCAACTTTGCCTGGGGGCAACGAAAAAGCTTCGTAAAGGTGTAGATATTTGAGTTGGGTCATGAAGGATCAAAAGAAGTTGGTTCTTGGAATGCAGTACAGGGATACAGAGCTTTAAGAAGCTTTAGCATACTTAGGGAGAGTGGGAAAATAAATGTGCTTGAGCATTATTTAATGCAAGGTGAATCATTATTTAATGATTGGTGAAGCAAGAGGTATGTTGAGATCACCTTGTGAAGGATCTTGATTTTCCACCTAAGGAGTTTAGATTTTCAGTAGTTAGCAGGAAGCCAGTGGCTATTTCATGCATGGAGGGGGCATGAGGATATTTGCTTTTTAGGGTGGTCTCTGACAGCTGTATGGAGGATCAACTGGGAACAGGAAAACTAGATGAAAGGAAATTGGCCATCCTTCAGGTAAGGCAATGAGTGCCTCTATTGAGGTAGGACGATAAAGTGTGTCAGAGAGATGTTAAGTAAACGTCAAATAGGATTCAATTGGTGCCTGCCAATTTGGTAAGAGGGTGACTTCAGTTTTTAGTCGGGAAGACTAAATGGTTGGTGATACCATTAATATCTATTCTGAGATGTGTACATAAAATAGAATGATGCCAACCTGCACTTTAGGAGTGGCATAGTACGGTGCTCAGCAGTCTAAAGCCTTGATTTTAAAGTCTAGACCTGTGCTATTACAGTAGCCACTAGCCACATGAGCACTTGAAATGTGGTTCTAATTGAGATGTGCTGCAACTATAAAATATACACTGGATTTTTGAAGACTTAGTATGAAAAACAGAATGTGAACTATCTCATTTTTAATGATTACATTTTGAAATGATATATTGGGTGAAATAAAATATATTAAAATTAATCTTACCTGTTTTTTGCTTTTCAATGTGGCTTTGAAAAAATTTGAAGCTATAATACATTTGTGGCATGTGATATATTTCTGTTGACAGAGCTGTTCCAGTTTAGACTAATGATGGGATTTGTAAGGAGGTGGAATATGAGCTTGGACCTTGAGACATTGATCAGTGATGTCAGGGTTGCTTCCTGGAGACCTCGTTGCCAGTTAAGGCATTCAGTTGTTTTTTGTTTTTTTTCTCGAAGAAGACTTCAAAGATTTCTGAGTAAGGGGTAATGTGTGTGTGGTGGGTATTTCTGAAGATTGATCTGGCAGCAGTATTTAGGTTGAGATGAAGGGAGGAAAGGCTAGAGGCAGAGAAACTGAGAAACCCAAATGGAAGGTAATGAGGCCCTGCATTAAAATACTGGCAATAGGAATAGAAAGGGAATGTTGCATGTGCAAGGCCTTCTGAGGGAAGAATGATCAGGAGTTGGTAAATGGACTGTCCCAGAAGTAAAGGGAAGAATCAACATGAAGTTTCAAGCCTTGGTTACTTAGATAACAACTAATGAATTGATGTTACAGCATTACAAAATATATTTGAGGCTAAAGATATTTAGTCCCCAAATAGAACCAGCAAAATTGTGGGGAGGAAGTGGTCTGCCAAATACCCTCGCTCTTTATTTCCCTGCTTTATCTTCTAATCCAATCAATCACACACACCAACTGCTTTTCCTAAAATACAGAAATACCTGTATCATGCCACTCTACTTGATAATGAATCTTAAAATGTTTCTCTGTTGCCTGTAGAACTGGGTCCAGAGTTTCCAAAGCCCTTAATTATTTGGCCCCTTTACATTCATTAGGTCTTTTCTTTCATTTTTTGCCATTGTGAGAGTATGCCAGGCTAGCATTTTCACTGGTGCACTGTAAGTTTGTTTTGTGCTTTTGCTCGTGTTATTCCTCTGTTTTGAATACTTTTTCTCTGTTTCTACCCAGGTCTTTCCAATGCTTAATGAATAATCTTAGATCCCACCTCTTCTGTGATTCTCAATAACACGCTAATGTCAATTTTTAAAATCCTATTTCCTAATCTGTATAGTTGAGCCCCGATTATGGCCAGTTTTGTTCATTATTATTTTTATGTCTTTTTATTATTTGGTTCCTATATTTTATGTAAACTTAAACTTCTTAAAATTATGACACATTTTTTTTAAAGGGCTCTATGTTATACACCATAATTATAAACAGAACTAAATTATTATACCACATTGATGAGGTTCTTATTTGTTTACTTTTTAGATTTATAAAGAACTCCTCTGGATTCATGGTGTTTCATCATAAATACGACTGAGATATCAGTAAGTAATGAATATATAATAAAGATACAGCTTTATTATGAGCAATTGCAGTAAAACTATCTTTTCAACTGTTGAAATCTTGGCCTGCCTGCAAAAAAGTTTTAACATGAACTCATTCACATCTAACTGCAAGATACTTTGTATTTTCACTTCATAATCTAAATGAAGAAAGTGGGAATTAAGGAAGCTTTGAGTAGAAAGAGTTTCTCTTAGGCCATTAATATAATTGTGGCACAGGAAGCTTTTTGCAGGGACAATTTCCTATTTTCCTTCCTTTCCAGATTATATTTATAAACATTTTCATCAAGTAGATAATTAATGTTTTTGTACTTCTCATACCTCAGATAAGAGCACATTAAGTCAGTATATATTAAATTTTAACTCATCAACATTTATTGAACAACTACTGTGTGCAGGGCTTGTGCTAATGTTCTGAGGATACAAAAATGGATTAAGCCTAGTCCTGCACTCAGAGCTCTCCCAAGCAAGAGGAAATACATGTAGATAGGTAGCTGTTAATGGTGTGCCAACGGCACTAAGCTTATTTAATACTAGCTATGCCTCCTTGAGGAAATACATATTGACCACCATGATGTGTTAGGCACTGTGGAGGCTTTGGAATGGAACTGAGCAAAATAGACAAGGTCTTTACCTTCTTGGAGTCCACATTCTTGTGTGGAGGTCAGAAGGAGAAAAGGGGACAGCCAAAGGAAGTACATAAATAGCAATTATAGACAGCACTGGGTATTTTGAAGAAAATAGAATGATGTCATAGAAGATAACCGCAGTGGAGAAGGACTTTAGGGTGTTCAGAGAATATCTCTGAGAGAATAAATTGGAGGCAGGGTAAATATGAAAACTAGTTAGAGATCTTGGTAACAGTGGAGATAGAAGGAAAGTTGAGAAATGCAGTGGGTTGGTACCAAACCATATCACTGGAAGTTTGTTTATAAAGGTCATTGATAAACCTCTATATAATTTAGACTAATGGACAGTTCTCTGGCTTCTCAGATTTGGTAGTGTGAATGGGAGGTAAGGCAGTAGAGAAACATTTGTAGAAAAATATTCTGAGAAATTTTTTTGTGAAAGAGAAACATATAATAATGCAATGGTTGTAGGGTTAAGAGAAGGTTCTTGGGCTGGGCACGGTGGTTCACGCCTGTAATTCTAGCACTTCGGGAGGCTGAGGCTGGAGGATTGCTTGAGGTTAGCAGTTTGAGAACAGCCTGAGCAAGAGCAAGACCCCATCTCTACTAAAAATAGGAAAAATTAGCTAAGCATGGTGGGATGCACCTGTAGTCCCAGCTACTTGGGAGGCTGAGGCAGGAGGCTCACTTGAGCCCAGAAGTTTGAGGTTGCTGTGAGCTAGGCTGACACCATAGTACTCTAGCCCCGGTGACAGAGCAATACTCTGACTCAAAAAAAGAAAAAAAAAAAAAAAAGAGGGTTCTTATATGTTGGGAAATTCTAGAGTATCTCTGTGCTCATGGGAATGGTACGTCAGTGATATATTGATGCAGGGGAAAGAGAATGACTGAAGAAGTTAAGTCTTTTTAGAAAGTAAACGAGAATGGGATCAACACCATACACAGAGATTGCCCTTGGATGGAAACAAGGCTCTTTATTCCATATAATAGGAGGCACAACAGTGTACATGCAGATAGGTTAATAGATGTAGTATCTGGAAAATGAGGAATTACTGTCTAATTTTATTTTCTGATTGAAGAATGAGGTGAGATTGTCAGCTGATAGTAGGGCAGAGGATTGGAGGGGGGGTGGGTGATGCCTAAGCAGAAAAGAAGAATTGTAATATAGTAGTCTCAGAGATTGAGAGTCAGCCTTCTAAGAAAAGTAGGATTGACATGTCTTTGTGTCTCTTTGAGATCTTTGACCATGAATTTAAAGAGCAAATAGCACAATCGTGTGATTTTGGTTTTTCGTCTGGCAACATTCAGCTGTTGGAATAGACAGAGTGAATATTAATCAGGGTTGAGGGTTTTGCCAGGCTAATACAGAGGAGGACTAGAGGAACAAGATATTTGAGTGTCTGCCAGATAATCATGATGGATCATGGATGGAAGGCAAGGACTTGAGTGGAGATAAGAGAGGGTGATGGATAGTGAAAAAGTGGTCAGTGGGTTAGAGACACTGGTGAGGCCAAAGGATTTTTGCAGTGGGAATGCCAGAGTAAGGTAGTAGTGATAGAGTGGGGTGCTTGAAGGTGAAATTTTGAAAGTGGTGCAGGTACTGGTAGTGAAAAGGTCTAGAGAAGGTCTAGGGTGTAACCGTGGCGGGGGGTGGCTGAAGTGAAATGAAGATTATTGGAGTTGAGGAAGTCAAGGAACTGGGAGGTCAACATTGAAGTTATTGAGAGGAAGCCTGGGTAAGGAGCTAAAGTCTTCAGTGAACGAGGACCGGTTAATGGATGCCACAGTGAGGAAGGAGGAAATGTGGAAGTGTGATAGTGAACTGCTGGGTGGCATGGGCTTTAATGGGACTGGGGTATTTGAAAGACGAGGGAGACATGGTTTGGAAACTGCATTGAGGAGCAAGGAACACATACTTCCTGCTTTTGAGGTATAGAGGGTACAAGAGACTTAAAAACAAGACCCCAAGACCCTTCAAAGGCTGCAGGAGAAATAGTATCATCTGTGAAGACAACCAGGGGAAGAGAATTTGCAGAGAAGCAGTTGAAGTTAACAGTGAGCATAATCATAGTTCTAGAGAGCATACTGAGGATTTGGGAGGGAGAAGAGGTAGGTATTGGGTATGACTAGGAAACGTATATATCAGTGATAATTGATAACCTAGGAGTCTTGGACTTCAGGCTGTAACGCAGGTAAAGAAGCGTGGGATTAGCCCCCATCAGCCTCTTTTGAAAGGTGGACAGTCAGTTTACCTTAGTTTATTTATGACCTTGGGTAGATGGTGAGAGATGATCAGGTAATTTGGTGGCCTCTCCTACCTGCATAGTTAGCCAGAAAAGGCTTATTTATTTTAAGGAGCTAATATCTGAAATGTTTCTGTGGAGCTGAACTTTCTTTTTTTTTTTTTTTGAGACAGAGTCTCACTCTGTTGCCTGGGCTGTAGAGTGCCATGGCATCAGCCTAGCTCACAGCAACCTCAAACTCCTGGGCTCAAGCAATCCTCCTGCCTCAGCCTCCCAAGTAGCTTGGACTACAGGCATGCGCCACCAGGCCCGGCTAATTTTTTTTAATATTTTTTTTAGTTGTCCAATTAATTTCTTCCTATTTATAGTAGAGACGGGGTTTCACTCTTGCTCAGGCTGGTCTTGAACTCTTGATCTTAAACTATCCACCCGCCTCGGCCTCCCAGAGTGCTAGGATTACAGGCGTGAGCCACCGTGCCCGGCCTTGAACTTTCTTAATGACCATTTTTATGACATTTGTTTAATAGCATACAATTCTAGGTCTTAAATCCCAATAGATGTGTTCATGTTGTATTTTTCTTGAAATACATATAGTAGGCATCTCAACATACATTTCATCAGATATATGTTGAGCACCTACTGTGTGTCAGGTTCTGTTTTAGGGATTAGAAACATAAGATACCATCTCTATTTTTCATTCACTCACATTCCAGTTCAAGGGTTCTTAACATTAACCCCCCTGAAAAGTGTGTGAATTTCTATGTGTATATGTGCTTTTGGGGGCTTTGTTATTGTTGTTGTTGTTTGTTTTTTTGGTGTTTTGAGAATTGGGAGAGACATGGGAGGGTCTGTAGCTTTTCTCAGATTCTCAAGGGGGTCTGTTTATTTAAAGACCACTGATCTAATAGAGAAAGACATGTAAACTAATCATTATAATGCAGTGTAGTCAGTGCCGTCATAGAGCAAGGCGAAGGAAGAATAAATTTACTTTGAAAGGTGACTTCATTAATTCAGTGAACATTTATTTCAATGGGATATGATAGTCTCTGTTCTAAGTAATTTATACATTATTTGAAATACTCCAACATCCTTTTTACATATATAATAATATTAATGTTCTATATACTGGGATATGTAGGTGAGGAAATGTTAATTAACTTTCCCCGAATCTCATAGGAGTAGATTCAAATCTGGGTCTGTTTTATTACAAAGTCCACTACTTTTCATTACACCCTACTGGGGAGCCATGAAGGACTCATTGTATAGTAAACAAGAGAATGTAAGATTATGTTTGTATTTTTTAACTTGGCAGTGGTAGGAATGGGTCACTAAAATGTTTTCTTTCTGTGTTTATGGAATTGCTATGCACTTAAAATTTGAAATAATTGTAATTTGTCTATTATATATATTAAACTGTGCTTATATGTTTAATTATGCTTTCATTCCTTTTTAAAGAACCTTTTAGTTTGTTACTACTGGACCAAAAAAATGACATCTATTATCAAATTGACTACCCTTTCTGGGGTCCAAGAAGAATCTGCTCTTTGCTATCTTCTCCAAGTTGATGAGTTTAGATTTTTATTGGACTGTGGCTGGGATGAGCACTTTTCTATGGATATTATAGATTCCCTGAGGAAGTAAGTTACATTTTATATTCTAGGCTTTTATTAAGTCAACTTCTGTTTTCTACAATATAATACCATTTTGATGTTATGTAGTGTTGCTTTTTTGCACTAATTTGGTTATGCCAAAAATAAATAGTGACCATTTTATCTTATAAAGTTTTGATTGACTTATAAGCTTTGTTTCTTGAAATTCAGTAAAATCTTGAGATTAGTTACTTGGCTAGTGGATTTCACTAGAAATTTTTGTACCCTAATTTTAGGGAAGAACAAGAGTACATAAGAATTTGAGGAGAGGAAATGTCTTCCATGTGAAAATTTGATAATCAGATTACATTAGCTTACTTTCTATTAATACATCTTTTGATGCTAAACATTGTGAATTTGTTCTCAGAATAATGACCATGAGATACAAAAGGATCCTCGTTCATCCAAAAAATTCAGTTATGTTTGTAGTATTATACTAATTATGAAAGGAAAGAGGACTTAAATATTTAAAAAACTTGAAGCCAAAAATTAAACCCAAATCATCTTGTTAATTTCTTTTGACAATAATAACTTCCCTGATTCCCTGATTAATTGAAGTTTTATTATAATGAATATGCTGCCTGTCACCATGCTAAAAAGCTGGTGAATATCCATAATAAACATGTGGCCATTTAAATATTCTCTCCTTAGCCTGGTACGGAGGCTTGCACCTGTATTCCCAGCCACTTAGGAGGCTGGGAAGATCTCTTGAGCCCAGGAATTTGAGACCAGCATGGGACAACATAGCAAGACTCTGTCTCAGAAAAACAAAATTCTCTTTTTAACAGTGTCTGAAATTCCAAGCTGAGTTCTTGAACTTAAATTAATAGTATACAAGGTATCTATTCAAAATCGATCACCTTAATTGTGTTGTCTACCAGTTTTTTGGTTTTTTTTAAAGACAGTCTCCCTCTGTTGCCCTGGGTAGAGGGCAATGGCATGATCATGGCTCACTGCAACCTTAAACTCCTGGGCTCAAGCAATCCTCCTGCCTCAGCCTCCCGAGTAGGTGCAACTACAGGTGTGTGCCACCACTCCCAGTCAATTTTTTCTATTTTTGGTAGAGACTGGTTTTGCTGTTGCTCAGGCTGGTCTCAAACTCCTGACCTCAAGTGATCTTCCTGCCTTGGCCTCCCAGGGTGGTAGGATCATGGGTGTTAGCTACTGTACCATCCCTTCTTTTTTAAATGTGTCTAGACACCGTATATTTAGGTGTAACTTATACCATAATTATGATATCTATGCTGAATGGAGGTAGTAATAATTTAAATTCATAGGTGTCATAATTTTAGTTGTTAAGTTTGCTCTTCTACCCCAGCATAGTCCTCAATCCAAAATTGGTGAATAATTTTGAATAGATTGTGTTTACTCTTAAAAACAAGATTTGAGAAAGTTGTCCATTTGATTTCGTTCTTCTAGACATGTTCACCAGATCGATGCAGTGCTACTGTCTCACCCTGATCCTCTCCATCTTGGCGCCCTCCCATATGCTGTTGGGAAATTGGGTCTGAACTGTGCTATCTATGCAACCATTCCTGTTTATAAAATGGGACAGATGTTCATGTATGATCTTTATCAGGTAATTTAAGCAATTGAGAAAATTCTTTTAAACACTCCTTCCGTGATTACTTTTAACTTTTTATATGTGGTGTTTTTGTTTTTTTGACGTCTCAGCCTCTCTGATCACATGAATATGTGTTTTTCTTTTAGTCTCGACACAATACAGAAGACTTTACACTGTTTACATTGGATGATGTGGATGCAGCCTTTGATAAAATACAGCAGCTAAAATTCTCTCAAATTGTGAATTTGAAAGGTAAAAAATGTTTCCAGTAGTAAATAGTTGGACTAGTGGGATCTAACCTACTGAAAAATACTGAGGAGAATTTGTAGTAAAAATTGTACCACTGTGGTCTGATGAATAAAAAATTAGCATATTCTGCCTTGATGCGGAACTCTGAACTTCCATTTTAATTTTAAAATATTTCAAACTAAATACTAACAAAATGTTAATAGCATAGGCCTTTTCATATTTAACTTGGGAAAGACTTGTTTGGTTTACTGTATGTAATGAACAAAAGTTAATGTAGGCAGATCCTACTTCTCAGAGCTTATAGACTGAGGAGACAGAGCAGCTGAGATGGGTAAATGCAGTGATTGAAGTAAGTGAAGTTCTGTGGCAGCAGAGTAGAAAAGGACTGAATTCTAAAATTAGACATTGAATGTTTATTATCTAATTAGGTTAGGAAGGTATATATTAAATCTGTATTTATCATCTATAGAGAGAATTGTATCAGAGGTTTTCATAAAAATGAATCCTGGCCTTGAAAAAACAATGATGTAATGGACTCTTGAAGATTTAGCCCAGAAGTAACAATGGCCTTAACAGTTTTGCTTGTACTTAATTTTTCTATAGTGTAAATTCTTTACCATAATGAAATTAGAATTATTGTTGTGTCAGTTTAGAGGTTAGCAAAAGTGGAAACACTTGATAATTGTGTTTACAATATAAATATTAAAATTTATTAGTTTCTACTAAGTAATTTAGTGTGCTAGCTTTTCAGTCCATTCTCTAGCCTTCTATTTATAAGCATAAATCTCTGCAAGAATACATAATAAAATGACAAGAGCATTTGCCTCCAGTGAGGGAATGAAGTAGCTGGGGGACAGGAGAGTGAGACTTGCATTTCACTGTATGCATTTTTACTTTGGAGCTCTGTATTATTGCATATATAGGATTACCTATTAAAATAGCTTAGAAATAAATAACCTTTCTTTAGAGTCGTGAAAGAAATCTGAGTATGGTCATTATCTTGTTGATATAGGTAAAGGACATGGCTTGTCTATCACACCTCTGCCAGCCGGTCATATGATAGGTGGAACAATATGGAAAATAGTCAAAGATGGAGAAGAAGAAATTGTTTATGCAGTTGACTTCAACCACAAGAGGGAGATGTAGGTATATCAAGACAAAAGCTAAAGGAAATGTAATTGTTATTATTTCATTCTTCGGAGGGAAAAAGAGTTGGGTTTTTTTAACTAGAAATCATCAAATAGTGAATATTTTTAAAATTAATTATTTCTATAGTAAAGGGGAAAGTTTGATATAAGACATAAAGAGATTTTTAAAATTTATGCATAGGCTGGGCGTGGTGGCTCACGCCTGTAATCCTAGCACTCTGGGAGGCCAAGGCAGGTGGATTACTCAAGGTCAGGAGTTTGAAACCAGCCTGAGCAAGATCGAGACCCCGTCTCTACTAAAAATAGAAAGAAATTAATTGGCCAACTGAAAATATATAGAAAAAATTAGCTGGGCATGGTGGCGCATGCCTATAGTCCCAGCTACTTGGGAGGCTGAGACAGAAGGATGGATTGAGCCCAGGAGTTTGAGGTTGCTGTGAGCTAGGCTGACACCACGGCACTTTAGCATGGGCAACAGAGTGAGACTTTGTCTCAAAAAAAAAAAAAAAATTTATGCTTAAATAAATTTAAAATGTATCTCCTTGGATATGTTGCAAAGGAGATGAATTTTTATATGCCAAGTTATATACTCTTGATCTGCTACTTAGCAGAACTTTGTGGGTGGGTTTTTTGCTTTGTGAAGTCAGTAGTTACCATCTAACACAGCTACCCTGTAAAAAGTCAGATTCCTTTTAAAAGGGGACACAATACTAGTCATAATTTTACATATTTCATTTGGTACTCAGAGCATTACTGTAATATTTTTTGGTGTTTAGTCTCATATAGGCTTCTCTTGTTATATCCGTGCATTAATTTCATAGCTGTTTTGTATTAGATTACAGTAGCTTTGAGATCTTTATATTAAGAAATGCTTAAGACTAATAACTTGAATTTTAGATTCTTGTCATAGAGTAATGAGGAAAGGATGGATATTTGAGTAAACGGTATTGGGGAATTCAGCCATTTCGGGGAAAAATCTATCTTTTTACCATATAGCAAAATAAATTTCAAATTGATTAGAATTACATAGAATTGGTGAGTCTGATCTTTTTTTTTTTTTTTTTTTTTTGTGAGACAGAGTCTCACTGTGTTGCCTGGGCTGGCATGCCGTGGTGTCAGCCTAGCTCACAGCAACCTCAAACTCCTGGGCTCAAGGGATCCTCCTGCCTCAGCCTCCCGAGTAGCTGGGACTATAGGCATGCGCCACCATGCCCGGCTAATTTTTTCTGTATATTTTTAGTTGGCCAATTAATTTCTTTCTATTTTTTTTAGTAGAGACGGGGTCTCGCTCTTGTTCAGGCTGATTTCGAACTCCTGACCTTGAGCAATCCTCCCTCGTTGGCTTCCCAGAGTGCTAGGATTACAGGTGTGAGCCACCGTGCCTGGCTGAGTCTGATCTCTAATTTGGAAAAGACTTTGTAAGCATAAAGATAATGGGCCAAGTTACAAAGGAAAAATCTGATAGATTTGATTACATACAAATTCAAAATGTCCAAAGCAATAAGCTAAATTTAAAAATAAATAAACTAAGGAAAATATTTGCAGCAAGTTGGCCAAAGACTTACATGTATCTGACACCAGGCATTTATCAATTAATTGAAAAGATATCAGTTATAAAATGGGCAAAAGGTATAAAGTCAAAAAGAAACTTAAATAATGATTTTTTTTTGTAAATGGTGATATTTTTCTGGGAAGTATGTAGCAAGTTGGTCAGTCTTTCTCGTTGAATCATTCTGGAAAAGATTAACTCTTTCTGGAAAGGTGTTTACCAATACTATATATTCCAGTAAATACATTTCTAGGAATGTGAACTAAAGAAGCAAAAATGCAAATGAAGCTTTTTGTGAAAATGTTCTTTGAAAGATTATTTACAATGGCAGAAAGACTGACCTAAATATCAATAAAGTGAATGATCAAATAAATACAGTATAAGACACAATAGAAAATTTTTACAATTGTTAAAAAATTAGGTTTAGAAAAAAATTTTCATGTCATGGAAAAACCAGGATATAGAACTGAGTATGTAGGAGTGTACATGGGCTGTCAACTTTGTAAAGTACACATAGATGCATAGAACAAATTTATATGCTTAGAAGGATGTATACCAAAATATTCTATCAGTCAATTCTGAGTAATGGTACTCCGAAAGATTTTTATTTTCCCCTTTATACTTTTCTGAATTTACCAGATTTCCTTATCTGGTACACTTTTATATGTTAGATGGGGGAAAGCATGTATACTTTTATAGTTAGAGGTGGGGAGAAACCTTAT
The DNA here is from genome assembly GCA_963574885.1 of Lepilemur ruficaudatus. NCBI lineage: Eukaryota > Metazoa > Chordata > Mammalia > Primates > Lepilemuridae > Lepilemur > Lepilemur ruficaudatus. The sequence goes on along the minus strand of CAUYRT010042902.1, from coordinate 82,568 downwards.
GAAAGAAGTTGCTTATTTTTTCAATAAGAGAAGCTTTTAGTAATTGAAGTGATACAAAATATTCCTCTTCTTAAACTTTGTTATAGCCACTTAAATGGATGTTCCCTGGAAATGTTAAGCAGACCCTCCCTACTTATCACAGATTCATTTAATGCTACGTATGTGCAGCCTAGAAGAAAACAGAGAGATGAGCAACTTCTGAGTATGTATTATATAATGTCCTTTTTAATGAGCTGTGAAGTGCATGGTAGTATGAATTACTGCTTATTCTGTTTAACACTTTTCTTGGTCATAAGAGATTGGCTAACTCTAGTATTTTTGAAAAAATTTTATGTGGTCATATCAGTATTGTGTACAAGAAGGTACTTTAGTTGGTTTGAATTTAACTTTTGTGTAACAGGTGTAAAGACGGCTTCTGCCTGCCATCCAGCACATAGCTAGATCTCCCTGGCTCTCACTGGTACATGTCTCTGTATAAAGATGTCATAAAAATGTGTTAGAAAAACATACTCTAAAAGAAAAATGAACAAAAGAGATAAACGACGGTGCAAAGAGTCCACTAATTTTGATGTTGGGTGTTTTACATTAATTCAGTAGTCTTGGTTCCGAAGAGGTGCCTCTGGGCCATTACTGCTTGCTTCTGCTTTGGCTCAAGCTTCTACATCTTAAATTTTTTTTTTTTAATAAGATATATAGGATTTCAATAGGGAAAATTGGAGTCTACTTTAAAGGCAACTGCTGCCTTACTTAGTCTATCTACTAAAAAAGTGTAATTAGTATACTCTGTTATACTCATTTTAAGAAGCTCTTCAATTCTTGGTTTTTTTTGTTTTTGCTAGAGTTTTGTTTTACCAGGTATTGCCAAGAAAACTTTCATCTAGAGCAAGGAAATCTATAAAGATGCTCTGTTGGATGGGAATATAATCTATATATTATTGTACAGGCATACATACGTCCAAAATACGTATTATTTACGAAATATGTATTACTATACAGTCAGCTGTCAGTATTCACAGTTCTGCATCTGTGGATTCATTCAACCGTGATTGAAAATATTTGGGAAAAAAAATAATACAACAATAAAAAGTAATACAAATAAAAATATGGTATAACAACTATTTTTATAGCATTTACATTGTATTAGGTATTACAAGTAATCTAGAGATGATTTAAAGTTTACAAGAAGATGTACACAGGTTATATGCAAATACGATGCCATTTTATGTAAAGGACTTAAGCATCTGTGGATTTTGGTATCTGTTGGGGTCCTGGAACCAGTACTTCATGGATAGCAAGGGATGACTATATATGATTTGTGTGTGTGTGTGTGTGTAAGTGTATATAGAAAGTTCTCAAAGGTGAGACCAGGGTGGCCTAGAAACCCCAGGCTGGTTGCCTTTGGCCTAGTCATTCAATTTTCCCAGTGACACAAATATAATTTTCTGTGTATTATGTATAAAGTGTTGAGGACTGCTGATTTGTAATTTTTCAGTGAAGAAAATCAATGAAAAGAAATTGAACGAAAATTCAATTGAAAGAAACTTGAGTTAAAGGCATTGCTTACTCCTGTGAAGATAAAGATATGTTCAACAGAATCAAAAGTAGTTGTGATGACTTAAACAAAATTCTTTGTTTGTACCTGGCCTAGTAATTGCTATTTATGTAGTCTTTATAGTAACAATAGGGAGGTGTAAAGTAAGCTTTAATTTTGTAGCAGAATATTGTTATGTTCTATAGGGATTTTACATCTTGTTTTCTAGCAAATGTCCTGGAAACACTTCGAGGTGATGGAAATGTATTAATAGCAGTGGACACAGCAGGCAGAGTTTTGGAACTTGCTCAACTTCTTGATCAGATTTGGAGGACTAAAGATGCAGGATTGGGTGTTTACTCATTGGCACTTCTAAATAATGTCAGTTATAATGTGGTGGAGTTTTCTAAGTCCCAGGTTTGTTTTCATGTTATCATTTGTAATAAAGAAGTTTGCTACAGTTGTGGGGCTTATGGAATATAGTGTCTGAATTGCCCTTTGAATTTTGTTTTTCTGTCGAAGAGGTTGTTAATAATAGCTAACCATTAACTGTTTATTGTTCTGTGTGCTTCACATGTATTACTTCATTTAGTCCTTATATACCCTACAACATAGTTTCTATTTTTATCCCCATTTTGAAGATTGGGCAAATTGCTTCTCTTCTAATTCTTATATATCAGTCTGTAAAATGGAGACAAGAATAGAATCTACCTCATAGAAATAAATGTCCAAATTCATTGTTTGGGTTTTATTTATTTATTTGAGACAGAGCCTCGCTCTGTTGCCCCTGCTGGAGTACAGTGGCACCATCATAGCTCACCGTAGCCTCAAACTCTTGGGCTCAAGCGATCCTCCTGCCTCGGCCTCCCAAGTAGCTGGGACTACAGGCTCGCTCCATCACGCTCCATCACGCCCGGCTAATTTTTATATTTTTTGTAGAGACGGGGTCTCACTTTTGCTCAGGCTGGTCTTGAACTCCTCACCTCAAGCGATCGTCTTGCCTTGGCCTCCAGAGTGCTAGGATTACAGGCGTGAATCACTGTGCCCAGCCTGTTCTTTTTCTTTTAAATAAACTCTTTCCCTTGAGTTAGCAATCTCTGGGAGTAAGATAATCTAACTTAAGATAGATAATCTAACTTTTTTAAAAAAGCAGTGTACATGGTCTAACATGTACACTGCTTTTTTAAAAAAGATTTAAAGTAATTTATAAGTGAAATATAATACAAATTGGATTTTTAGGGATGATAACTGGAGTGGGAGGCTCTAATGAGGAAAAGAAACTGAAAACAAAATGCTTGTCCAAACTATAATTTAAGCAACCAAAGGGGGAAAAAGACTTAAAATAGAACTTGAATTCCTTGGCTGTTAGAAAATATATTAAAGTCACAATATGCTGTTTTCTAATTATTGTCATCTTCTCTCCCCATGTTAGGTAGAATGGATGAGTGATAAATTGATGAGATGTTTTGAAGACAAAAGAAATAATCCGTTTCAGTTTCGCCATCTCTCTTTATGTCATGGTCTTTCTGACTTGGCTCGAGTACCTAGCCCCAAAGTCGTACTTGCAAGCCAACCTGACCTGGAATGTGGATTTTCAAGGGATCTCTTTATTCAGTGGTGTCAGGACCCTAAAAACTCAATCATTCTAACTTACAGAACTACTCCTGGGACTTTAGCACGTTTCCTAATTGATAATCCTTCTGAAAAAATTACAGAAATAGAGGTAAGCACTTGAATGTGAATTTTATCTTAAAACTGCTTGGGGATACATTGTGTATGATATATGAAAATCAGTGACCAAAAATAAACCTTAAAGTCGTTCCAGTATTTTTATCAGAATAATAGTAGAGAGCCATTAGTAATTTAAATCTGGATGTTTCCTAATGATTTTCTTTTCCCTGTAGCCCTCTAAAGTAGGTACTCTGTTTTTCTTTTCATGTTTCGCGTACTTTGAGTGGGGTAGGTGTCTTCCTTGTTGTGTGTTGCAGCTTTCAAGGCATTTCTCTTCCCTTTGCAGTTCATGCCATCAGACGTGATGATATGCCGACCCCTCCTTGTTTCTGACATTTACTGATCTGGTCATTCTCTGTCATTCACTGGTGTGTTAGACCCTGATTCATAGCCTTCCTGTCCACTGGTACTTAGGATTCCATTCTCAACTTAACATCCGTGTGTATAATCTGTCCAATTCCTTGGTCCTCTCAGTTCCTTGACAGCTCATTTTTCAATTATCTTTTTCTCCACTGTACCTTAGCCATCCATTCCCACTATCACAGTGTCCACTCCTATGGTCATACCCATGACGTTATCATGATATGGCTGAACAGTCTGTAGCTCTACCTCAAACATCCCACTCTGGTCTTACAGCTGACTTTCTCTATTACTCCCCTGCCAACAACTCTTTCTTCATGTTGGGATTTCAGTTTATGAACCTCACCTTTTACTATCTATCATCCTTCTAGCTTAGAGACAATGGTCCCTCAATAATCATAATTTTGCAAACATTTTTAACTCTCCTATCTTTCTTTCTGTTTATTCTACCTACCTGGAAAAACCTTGACCCTATTTAAACCATGTGCTTAGTCTGTGCCTGTGCTTAAGCAGCTTTATGTTACTGGAGTTGAACACTACTGTGTGGACAGGTTTCCCTTCACCTTTATGACTTCACGTCTCAAAAGGGCACACTACATTAGCACTCAACGTTCTGTAGGGTGTTCCCTTTCTCACTCTCCCATAAGGCATATTAATTTTATGCATTCTTTTCCCTCAAATATCCTACAACTCACTGTCAACCCTTATTCATAGCACATGACCTTGTCTCAAACTTAACAGAGAGCAGTAGAAGTGAGACAGGAATTCCTTTATCTTCCCACCACTAAATATATTTCTGTACCACGTTTGCTGCCTCATCTCCAGTTACAGGTGCAAGATGATTAGTTAAATGACCAATATATCAAAAGATCATTTGCTTAACAACCAGTCCATTAAATCTATCAATTTTCCAAAACTAGTATTATTGAAGTTTATAGCAGTTGATGCTGAATGGGATGGTTACTAACTACCAGAGTTGTGTAAAGTTTTAGATGACTGCTTTTCATTTTGTCTTTGTAGCAGCCATTTTAGGGAATGTTTAGTTTGTTGAAAACTAAGTGGTAAGAGTATCTTTGTCTTATAACTCTACTTAAAAAAAGCATAATATTAGTAGTTAAAAATCCGATAGATATTTTCTATAAATACAGAATTGTTGAGCAAAGATTCAGAGCAAGCATACCAAAGTAAAATACTGTCTTTTGGGTTATTTAATAGCTTAGAAATACTTGAGACAGTTTCATCAGATATGAAATACTGAATTTGAAAACTTTAATTACTAGAAATTCCTTTAGGGCTTATAAGCTATTTGAGGAATTAATAAAAGAATATTAAAAGTGGGCCAGGCCCAGCGGCTCACACCTGTAATCCTAGTACTCTGGGAGGATTGCCTGAGCTCAGGAGATAGAGATCAGCCTGAGAAAGAGCGAGACCCATGTCTACAAAAAATAGAAAAATTAGCTGGGCATGGTGGCGCATGCCTGTAGTCCCAGCTATTCAGGAGGCTGAGGCAGGAGGATCGCTTGAGCCCAGGAGTTTGAGGTTGCAGTGAGCTATGATGATGGCACTGCACTCTAGCTGGGGCAACAGAGTAAGACTCTGTCTCCAAAAAAAAAAAAAAAAACCCAGAAAATGACGTTGAGAAGCATCCTAAAGAAATGAGAAGCAGCCATTATTAAAAAATAAGTAATATTTATGTTCAGGATTCTGTCCCTGCTCACATTCTTAGGGATATTTCTTCTGCAGTTATTCCTCTCTCTCTGTTATCAGTTTTCCCTCTACTTGATCACATGCAAAACAATTTTTACTGTTCTCTCTTCCCCTGCTCCAAAACCTGTTCTTCTCTTGGTCTTCCTTATTTCAGGTCTTTCTTACCTCTTTTTTTGTAGTTGAGGAAACGTGTGAAGCTTGAAGGGAAGGAACTTGAGGAATACTTGGAAAAAGAAAAGCTAAAGAAAGAAGCTGCTAAAAAACTTGAGCAGTCAAAAGAGTGAGTCATTTCCAGACAGATTACAAATTTATGTATGTGATTGGAGAAGAATGTATTTCTACGACTTAAATGTTTAGTTGAAAACATTTAAATTTTCTTAGGCCTTCATCACTTTTACGGACATCTTTCAAATGGCTAGAGTACCAAATCCTTTCAGTGCTAATACTATAATATATTTATCAACTGCCAGTTAATGTTATGTTTTACAAAATATTGATCCAGTAATATTGAATATTATTCTAGTCATGCATCACTTAATGATAGGGATATGTTCTGAGAACTATGCTGTTAGGTGATTTGGTCATTGTGTGAACATGGTAGAGTGTATTTACACAAACCTTGATAGTATAGCCTACAGTGCACCTAGGCTATATGGCCTAGCTTATTGCTCTTAGGCTACAAATCTGTATAGCATGTTACTGTACTGAATATGTGTAGGTAGTTGTAACACAATGGTAAGTATTTATGCATCTAAACATAGAAAAGGCACAGTAAAAAAAAATACGGTGTTATAATCTTATGGAACCACCTTTGTCTTAATATATGTGATTTGTCATTGAGATGTTATGCAGCATATAATCGTATATGATCATTTGGATTAATATTGAATTAATAATTTTGAATATTCAGTAATACTTTTATAAATATTAATTCAAAATCTTTCTTGCACTTCATGACCTTGATCTATTCCAAAATCCTCCTAGGGCAGATATAGATTCCAGTGATGAGAGCGACATTGAGGAAGATATTGACCAGCCATCCGCTCATAAGACAAAGCATGACTTGATGATGAAAGGTGAAGGTAGTCGGAAAGGAAGTTTCTTCAAACAGGCAAAAAAGTCTTATCCTATGTTTCCTGCCCCAGAAGAAAGAATTAAATGGGATGAGTACGGAGAGATTATCAAGTATGTGAGCAAAACAAGCTTTTCTTTCTTACAAATTGGAGGTATTATCTGTGTTACCATTTCAGCTCAGTGAATATGGTCTTTCTGGTCACTATGTACTTTGTCAGTTTCTGAGTACCTCCGCTTGAAAGATATAGAAGACTTATAGTTTGAAATACAAAAATAGAAATATTGAGAAATATCTAGAGAATTAATATCAAGGGAAAACTGGTAGTTTTATTACTTAGTGTGTGAAAGGTTTAGAAAGATGATCAAGACTTTTCCCCCCACTTAACAGAGGCAAGGGACATCCATTAGACATAGGATAGGAAGGACTTTGACTGGTGATATTACATTTGGGAAATGGGTTATATCTCAAATAATACACACGTGTTTTATGAGATCTGTGAGATAAAGAGGAATATGAGATAGCATGAATGGAACCATGGGAAATCTATACCTACTATTAGACAAACAACTGAAATATATTCTAATTGCAATGTTAAAACACTACTAGCCTGTGTAAAAATCCTTTAGGGTTCTTGTTGCTTCCCTGGTAATGTCAAATGCCTTAGCACAATGTGGGCTCTCTTTTCACAATCTGGTGTCTCTCCACTTTTCTATTATGTTTCTATATATATCAGTGTGCTTTGTCCACTCTGGTGGTATCAGCCTTTCTGTTTCCTTCTGCTTGGTTTTTCTGTGTCATGCCTTTGCGCATGTTTTTCCTTTGGCTGTGTTCCATCTTCCCCTCTCAGGTTTTCAGGTGCTGAATCTGGCCTCACTAAATAGTGGAAACTTTTCCTGTCTCCCAACACAGGTCCTTTTCTTGTACTTTCTTTGTACTTCCATAATGCTATCTTGAGCATATAGTGGAGTTAGATCATTCTTGGGTTTAATTAGGAAAATTCCACTGTTTACCTGACCCTCTAAAACAATAGAGAGGAAACATAACAACTTAACTTTGGTGATTTTGCTTACCATTCCACTTAATGAGTGGCCAGTCTGTTTAGCATGGGCAGTGATCTTTTGCTTCAATTTCGTTGTTTGAAAAATGGGGATAAGAATTAATTGAGGTTATGTTTATAAGGCAGTCAGCCTAGAGCCTGACTCATAGTAAATGTACTTTAAGTGGTTGCTACTGCTGCTGTTGTTATGTAGATTACAGTTGGAGATATTGGACTCCAGGGGCTAAGAAGGCTGCTATAACATTCTGGGTGTTTGGGAATAGAAGCCTGGATTTTCAGAGAGGAGTGTGAGTGGATTGGGGAATGGGGCATTGACAAATACAGGAGTCAGAGAGAGAATGTTTAAAAAGTGTTATTTTTTTAATTTAAACTAGACTAGAACTCTTTCTAATATTGGAAGTAAACATGGGAAGACAGATGTGTTAATAGTACATTGAAATAAAGATCAAGGCTTATGAGGGAATTAATGATATTGTATCTCAGTCTTCTTGGTAAATGGAGAGTCATCTGCTTTTGGTAGGAAGGAAATAACTGGGAGTCTTAAGGATAGCAGAGGAGTTCTGAGATTTATTGGAATTTGTCAAAGAAAACCACAGAAATTGAGAAAAAGAATTATTGAAAAAAATACAGAGCTAGGTTGCAATAGTACTTGTGATAGCCACTAAGATCTTCTAGTGACCTGTCTAGGGGCCTTTCACCAATGCACACAGTGTGTTTCAAAGAACACACTTTAGTGGTTATGAAAAACATGCCATAGGCAGTCGTCTGATAATTGATATTATAAAATTGCGTTGGCTGTGGATCAAATGTATGTTTAAATCTTGAAATACGTGTCTAAAAATTATGCCACCTACTAGTTAGTTATACATGTTATACAATATTAGCTTGCTTTTTTACTACTTCTAATTAGAGACTTATTATTTAGACCAGAGGATTTCTTAGTGCCAGAACTTCAAGCTACTGAAGAAGAAAAAAGCAAATTAGAATCTGGTTTGACAAATGGAGATGAACCCATGGATCAGGATTTATCTGATGTTCCTACTAAGTGTATTTCTGCAACAGAGTCTATTGAAATAAAGTAAGTGCTTTAGTTGCAGTTTGTGAATAGATTATAAGATTAGGTTTCAAGCCTTGAATTATATAATTTACATAGTTTCAAAAGTGAAATTTCCAAATATCCTCTAGTAAGTTTGTGCTTTTAAATTTTAATTTATTTTTCCATGAAGAGACTTGTGAAATGTGGTGGTATTTTCATTAATGATATTTGAATGCCAAAGTAATTGAATTGGTAGTAGGGGTTGAACATTAAATTATTCATTTATATGAAGAAACATTATTTCTGGCCTTTTTAGTAAGTCCATAAGCAGGTGACAGAGAATAGTGCAACTTACAGTTTAATTTTTGTTTTTGAGACAGAGTCTCAATGTGTCACCTGGGCTAGAGTGCAGTGGTGTCATCATAGCTCACTGCAACCTCAAACTCATGGGCTCAAGCGATCCTCCTGCCTCAACCTCCTGAGTAACTGGAACTGGTGTGTACCACCATGCCTGGCTAATTTTTCTATTTTTTGTTAGAGATGGGGATCTTACTCTTGCTCAGTCTGGTCTCAAAGTCCTGGCCTCAAGTGATACTCCCACCTTGGCCTCCCAAAGTGCTAGGATTACAGGTGTGAGCTGCTGTGCCTGGCCCAGTTTAATTTTTTTGAGTAACTGCTTGTTTTATAAAATATACTCCTTGACTTAAACATCTCTAGTGCCCTAATGTCTAGAAAATACTTCTGTGATCTAAAGTAGTTAAGAAACCTTTTCCCCCCTTTCTACTTAGTATAGTTAATAATACCAGTAAATGATCATTTTGGAATTTTTTTTGTCATCAGCGAGCAAAGTGGTTTGTCCAATTATAGCTAAGACATAAATAATATATTTTTGGGTATAGCTAAGACCTAAATAATACATATTAACAAAATAATAAATGTATATTTCTCAAATCCTCATTTTATATGTCATATACATTTTTTTTCCTGATTATAAAAGCCATTTTTTTTAGAGTTAGCTTGTCAGAAAAGTAATCTTGAGTAATCATGTCTAATTACAGAGCCAGGGTTACTTACATAGACTATGAAGGACGCTCTGATGGGGATTCCATTAAAAAAATCATTAATCAGATGAAACCAAGACAGTTGATCATTGTCCATGGCCCACCGGAGGCCAGTCAGGATCTGGCAGAATGCTGCCGTGCGTTTGGTGGGAAAGATATTAAAGTGTACATGCCGAAGCTACACGAAACAGTTGATGCCACTAGTGAAACACACATCTACCAGGTAAATATGCTGGCAGTCGGCACTGAGTGGAAATAAATACTTTTTGTTGCAGATTAGGACAGATACATTAGGAATACAGGGGTGAGTGAGACAGACATGGTCCCCTGCCCTAGCAAACCTGATAGTCTATGGGGCTTATAAAAAGGAAATAGCATTTATCACATTGTCATACCCCTCCCTGAGAGAGAAGTTTAGGATGCTAAGAGAGTGTAAAGGGGAGGGACCCAACTCAAATTTAAAGGTTTCCTGGAAGAAATATTGGGTTGTCAGGTAGATAGAGTTGGAAAGAGAAGGGGAAAGAGTGTTCTGTGCAGAGGGAACAATATTTGCAAAAGTACAGAGGTGAGGGGAATGATGAGTGTTAAAGAATTCAAAAGTTCTAGAAAAATTCACAAATGTTAAGGTTCTACTCCTAACTGAAACAAATGGAAATAGTTATAGAGTTCAGGACTAGCACAGTGGTGAGATCAACTCTTATCTGGTAAAGGGAGATGGTGTCAGTTTAAAGCAGAACTAATGTTTATATCTGGAAGAAATGGGTTGGAACTTAGTAGGCAGAAAAATTATTCTGGGCAGAGCAAGAGGAAGCACATTTCAAGAATATGGAGGTGTGAAACTATGGTATATTAGAAAAGTAGAAGCAGTTCAGTACTCCTGAAGGACGCCGAGTGCAAGAGGATGAGACTTGCCGGTGGTTCTCAGCCTTGGCTGCACAGGAATGTCACCTGGGAGGCTTTTCTGGGAGCCAGAGGAACTCGGTGCTCTGGTATTAATCTCACTGGTTGTATTAGAAACACTGGAGAGAAGCCCTGGCATTTATTGTTTTTTAATTGCCATGTGATTCCAGTGTGTAGTCAGGATTAAGAACCTCTACTTTGGCAAGTAGACAAGGGCCCTAATGATCTTACAGGTAATTAGGTCTTGGTCATTGTGAGGATTAGATGAGTGAGAGATTTTCAAATTTTAATCACATTACCAGAGCTAGAAAATGATAATAATTGGTTATATTTAATTTGTTAATCTATATTCTGTGGGTTTTATTTCTCTCCCTCCCCTTTGCATATCTAGGTGAGATTAAAAGACTCTCTTGTCAGCTCCCTCCAGTTTTGTAAGGCAAAAGATGCTGAATTAGCTTGGATAGATGGTGTCTTAGACATGAGAGTTTCCAAAGTGGACACAGGCGTTATTTTAGAAGAAGGAGAACTGAAGGATGATGGAGAAGACTCAGAAATGCAAGTAGATGCCCCTTCAGATTCTAGCGTTATAGCACAACAAAAGGCCATGAAGAGTCTGTTTGGAGATGATGAGAAAGAAACAGGTGAAGAAAGTGAAATCATTCCGACTTTGGAACCCTTGCCACCCCATGAGGTAAAAAAAAAACCGTGTGCTTATTCTCTTTCTGCCTTCATTTGTCATCCTTCTAGTTTTCCTTTGGTGTTTTTAACCATTTAAAATATGTGTCACATTTAGGCTAATTTGGGATTTTTTTAAAAAAATTACCGAAGACATGTCTGTGTGCATCTGCGTGTGCAGCAGTTCCGTATGGGTAGGAATGACAACAATTTACAGGAAACCTTTAGCAAATCTTTCAAGGTGCATATTGTTTTGTGACCTTTTATTCAGTATGGATTTTTAAATACTAAGTTTGACGATTGTGAGGCTCACCTACCTGCTTCTCATCAGGAGATTTATAGTTTTCTAAGAGTGTCTTACTGTTGCACTCCGTTTTTGCATATTGTCAGTTCCGTTCAAATCACTTCTGGTTTTGTTATAGTTAGAAATCTTATTAAATATAGATATAATTTTAGTCTAGTAATTACATGTTCTCAAGCAGTATCTAGTTAATTAACAAAGATTCTAGGTAATTAAACTTAATATTAAAACTGTAAGAGTCCTACATGCACATAAACTGCTGTCTTCAGCCCTGTTATGAAATTAAGACTAGAGAGAGAGCCTCCTCTGTCTTTGGATTCCCTGCTAGCACTACTCTTGATATTGGGAGGAGGGATTAGCATCTTTTTCTCTCTGTGCTAAAGCTAGCGCTTTTCTAAGCAATTTCAAAAGAGCAGCATTAGGCAAGAACCACTTTCCCTTCTGATTGTAAAACCTGTGGCATCTGTTGCATTTCCTCTGAGGATGAAGGGACAGTGGAAATGGGATTAGGGAAGAATTATCCTCTGAACTAAGCAAAGGAGTGGGATCTGGAAAATGAATTTTTGTTTCGGTTCTGCCTACTGGCACTCTAGTTGACCCCTTTAGGCAAGTGGGCTAGTGAAGAGCATCACATTACCAAACGTCTCTCTGTTATTATGAAGCATGACTAATAAAATTGATTGTGAAACATTCAGAAAATGCGAAGGGCTTTGTAATGTTAAGTAATGGGGTAAAATTCAGAGTAACGACCTGGACTGTGATTTATACTCTTGAAATAATCTATCAAAGGACTTGAGGGAGTAATAGAAGCCATCTTAGAGATCATGTGGTGTTTTACTTTATTCAGTACAACTATGTGTCTGTGTTTTATTTGAAGTTATTCTTTCCCCTCTGCCCTTATCTAAGGTTCCTGGACATCAGTCAGTTTTTATGAACGAGCCAAGACTATCAGACTTCAAGCAAGTTCTTTTACGGGAGGGGATTCAAGCTGAATTTGTAGGAGGTGTGCTTGTTTGCAACAATCAAGTAGCAGTCCGTAGAGTAAGTGTGTTTCTAATAGGAGCTGAACGGAGTACGTACTTCTGATGTTCTGTCATTTTGAATTCTGTAATACTTGATTGGTAATTTCACAAAACCGAAGATCAGTAATTTATATTGATAACGATGACCTTGAAGACTTATAAAAGTCTTATTGAAGGCTCTAGAAGAAATGATACATGATTTTATTGGAAATTTTTGTTATTTGAATCCTCTGACATTTATGTATCTATGTAAGATTCATGACTTAAATGTTATATCCATATTCTGTGAATCAGAGCAACCCATTTCCTGACTAATCATAATCTATTTTATATATTTTGGTTATTATATCTGCATATTTATTAACGAATAGAAAATATACTAAAGAATTTTTTTTAACTTGATTTCTAGACGGAAACTGGACGCATCGGATTAGAAGGCTGCCTTTGTCAAGATTTTTATAGGATAAGAGACCTTTTATATGAACAGTATGCCATTGTGTAAAGAACGTGATGTCAAGAAGTATCTGCTTGACCTTTCTAAGAAAAAAGGATTCTTATCTTATTCTAAGCTTTTACTGTTTTGTTTTGTAACATACGAAAAGAATCTGCCAGAAAAACTTACATGTATTAGATTTTTAAAATGTAAATATTAATAGAGAACATTTTGCTAATGCTCAAATGAGCATTATATAGCTTTTGGCTTTCAGAGTGATAGCGCTCCTAGCAAGTGTACAGGCCCAAGAATTGAAGGTGATTGGTTTCCTTTACAGACTCCTTATTCTAGAAGGGCTTTTTACTTGACTAAAACAATGCAACTTAGCAAACCAGTTCATGGCCTTAGAGAAATATGTTTGCATGAGTTTTTGCAAACTGTTTCTTATATTTTCTGGAATGAAAAGTGAGACTTATTTAGAAAAATCATGCTACAAAAACACAAACCAGATACAACAGTTTTTTGACACTTATTTAAAAAAACAACAAAAATACATGCTATGACTCTTCTAATTTGAATATGCAATTGTTTTGACATGGAGCACATCTGTTCCATGCTTTTATTTCCTAATGATTCACTCTAGTGTAAGGTGGTACACATTTGGTTCAGAAATCAATTTTTCTTTCTCCTATTTCTTGTTTTATTATGATTTTGTTATTTTTCAGTTTGAATTATGATATCATTTGAATGTACATAATTCAAAAGAACTCCATGATGTGTTGAAGTCTTAAGGGCTCTACATAGCGTACATTTTAGACACATCTTAACCATCAGCTAAGTTACTGTATTGGAAACTGTTTAGTGCTCAGTTTTTAATACAAATGTTGAACCTCACTTTTTTTATAAGGTAACGGTATAATTTAATTAAAATGTGTAAATGTTTTCATCTCTTAGGCTTGTGCTCTCTCTTAAGGTTACCCAAGTAGTAGTTGGACTGTATACACATGACTACAAAAAGATTGCTGAAGTTGGATAAGGTTATCCTTTCTGTGTTCATGTCTTTCTTGTGGCTAACCACCCTGGTATATTATAAACCACTTGTGTTCAAGAGTAGAAACAATACATGGAATTTTTATTGAACTGAGCAATGAAAACCATGTCGCTCTACTGTAATTTGTTGTTGATTTTTTAGAAAGTATTTTTTTTTTCTTTTTACTATCCATGTGTTTGTATCATAGAAAGTATCTTAATCATGGCAGGCTTTGGTGTTTATTTCACAAGTATATAGGCTCGCTTTTTACACTTAGTATTTTAGAAGGATCCATCTTCTTGTTTAACTTATGTGGAACTATGTATGGTACAACCCAATGATATCAGACTAGAATTAATATTTCATTCTATAGCAAATGCTTACAAAGCCTCTACTGTGGATTATAGTGCTAATGCAAAGTTTACAGCCTTCTGATACTGACAAGCAGATATATAAAACAATGTTACAAAAGATGAATATAAAGAGTATGTTTTCTTTTTAGTGCTTTGAGAAAATTTCACTTAAGCCCTTATTACTGAATGGAATAAACCTATAATCCCATTTATATTCCAGAGGCAAGAAAATCTGCATTTGTTTCATGGCTTAAAGCATCTGGTTATACATATTACATTGTACTAGCAATATTGAAAGATTATTTCTTGCCTAGCCTTTTTGTCCTATGAATGGGAATTAAATTTTAAAGTACTGCTTGAAGATGGCTATGCTACATAATGTCATTGCAGGAGTAATACCTGTACCTGTTTCTAGATGACAATATTACTAAAATTTCTAACATAAAAACTTAGCTATAGTTACTCAAGAAACATGAAGACTTAGCTTCAGTTACTTCAGAAAAATATAAATTTTAAAAACGACTGTGAAAGAAATCATGAACTCAGAGGAACTTTCAGACCTTTAATGTTTAGAAGCAAGAATAAGTACAACATGTAGACTATCAGCTGATTAGCAAATCTTTGGTTAAAAAGAAATTTTATTGTAGTATTTGTTACAGTGGAATTATTAATGTCAGATGTCATTGCAAACATTTCTGTATTTTCATGAATCTCTAGGTGGCCTGAAACAGGTAAGGAAGTCAATTTTCTAAGGTGGGCAATTCACCTTTTTTTTTTTTTTTTAAATAGTGATACAATTCACATAACATAAAATTCACTCTTAAAATATACAATTCCTTGGTTTTGGTATATTGACAGAGTTGTACGACCACTACAACTGTATAATTCCAGAACAGTTTCATCACCCCCAAAAGAAACCCTATAGGGCCTATACCCATTAGCAGTCACTTCTTATTCTCTCTTTTTTCTAGCCCCTGATAACCATTAACCTACTTTCTATCTCCTTGAATTTGCTTTTTCTGGACATTTCATAAAAATGGAATGGACTGTAATATATAGTCTTCTATGTCTGACTTCGTTCACTTAGCGTAATGTTTTCAAAGTTCATCGATGATGTAGCATGTATCAGTGTAATATTCCATTGTATGGATATGCCACATTTTGTTTATCTGGTTGTCCATTGATAGACATTTGGGTTGTTTCCAATTTTGAATGCTGCTTTGTAGTCATCCTAATGAGAGTGAAGAAGTATCTCATTGAGGTTTTGATTTGCCTTTCTTTGTATTTTTTTTTTTTTAATTGAGACACAGTCTCTGTTGCCTGGGTTAGAGTGCTGTGGTGTCAGCCTAACTCACAGCAACCTCAAACTCATGGGCTCAAGTGATGCTCCTGCCTCAGCCTCCCGAGTAGCTGGGACTATAGGCATGAACCACCATGCCTGGCCAATTTTTTCTATATATTTTAGTTGGCCAATTTTCTTTTCTATTTTTAGTAGAGACAGGGTCTCAGCTCTTGCTCAGGCTGGTCTCAAACAATCCTCCCATCTTGGCCTCCCAGAGTGCTAGGATTACAGGCGTGAGCCACCTTGTCCGGCCTGATTTGCCTTTCTTTAATGACTAATGATGTTGAGCATCTTTTGTCCTTATTGGCTATTTGTATATCTTCTTTGGAGTAATGTCAGTTTAGATCCTGTTTCTGTTTTTAAGTTGATTTATTTATCTTTTTATGGTTGAGTTATAAGAGTTTTTTTATGTATTCTGGATACTAAACCAGTATATATGATTTGCAGATATTTTATCTCATTTTGTGGCTTGTCTTTTCACTTTTTTGATAGTGAGACTTTGAAACACAAAAGTTTCTAATTTTGATAAGGTTCAATTTATTTGGTTTTTAACCCCCCTTGGTTCCTGATACTATTAGTTTCATGTATTAGAAACCATTCCTTCATCCAAGGTCATGAATTTTACACCAGTTTTTTTTTTTCTAACAGTTTTATAGTTTTACTTCTTACAGTTAGGTCTTTGATTCATTGTGAATTAATTTTTGTATATGCTGTGAGGTAGGGGTACAATTTCATTCTTTTGCATGTGGATACCTAGTTGTTCCAGCATCATTTGTTGACAAGATTGTATTTCCCCAATGAATTGTCCCGCCACCCTTGTTGAAAATTAGTTGCCCATAAATGTTTGGGTTTGTTCCTGAGCTCACAATTATGTTACATTGATCTATATTTCTATCTTTATGCTAGTACTGTACTGTCTTGATTATTGTAACTTTGTAATAAGTTTTGAAATCAGGAAGTATGAGTTCTCCAACTTTGTTCTCTTTCAAGATTGTTTTCAGCTGTTTTGGGTTCCTTACATTTTTATTTTTTTCATTTTTAAAATTTTAACAGATTCAGGGGGGTGCAAGTTGAATTTCATTACATTTATATATTATGTAGTGGTGAAGTCTGGGCCTTTAGTGTACCTACCACTCACCTTGCATTTTTATATGAGTTTTAGAATCAGCTTATGAATTTCTGCAGAAAAGCCTACTTACTTTTAATGTGGGGGGAAGCAGTTGAAATTTACAACTTAAAATCTTAGGATATTATGGCTAAAAGGGACTGTAAAACTCACTAGGTTTAACCCACTTATTTTAGTATTAAATGAATGGGCCTGTGGAAGGAAAGGGATTTGCTTGAGATGCGTATAGCTGGTTAAAGGCAGAGTTGGGATTGGAACCCAGCCTTATACCTTATAGAATCCAGTGTCCCGTCCTTCTTCCCTCCCTCTTTCTCAGGGACTTGCTCTGTCACCCAGGCTGGAGTGCAGTGGCATGATCATAGCACACTGTAACCTTGAACTGCTAGGGTCACGCAATCTTCTTGCCTTAGCTTCCCAAGTAGCTAGGACTATAGGCTACAGGCGCTTGCCACCACACCCAACTAATTTTTTTTTTTGGTAGAGACAGGGTCTTGCTATGTTGTCCAGACTGGTCTTAAACTCCTGGGCTCAAGCAATCCTCTTGCCTCAGCCTCCCAAGTCAGTAGCTGGGATTACAGGCATGAGCCACCATGTCCAGCTTGAAATTTCATGTTTAAATATCAACAAACATAAATGTCTAAAGAGATTGTGTAAATCCTTTATCATTTATAAGAAAAAAACAAATTCCCTATCCTAAATGTACAGAATTCAAATTCTCATGGGTTTTCAACATTTCATATTTGTGATTTTTTTTTTAAGGAGTCAGACATGCAGGAAGAAGTATGTTTAATGAGGATTCAGAACATTGTGCATTTAAACTATTAAGCAGAATTTTATAGCAGTGTTATTGCCCATTAAGAAAAGTTTCTTTCACCTTTATTTCAACTATTCTTTTGAATACTTAAGATAATGAAGCCATAAGCAGAGATTTTTCTAATAGTAATAAAAACCAGTGTAATAAATTCCTAATAGCTCAGAGACCACTTGTCTTTATCTTATTTTTAACTTTTCATTTTGAAATAATTTTAAATTTTTTCAGAAAAGTTATAAGAATAGTTTAAAAGATCCTATATATGCTTCCCCTAGATTGCTTTATTGTTAAAATTCTGCTATATTTACCATTCTGTCTCTCTGTACATTATTTCTTGAACGATTTGATACGAAGTTGCAATTATGTCCCATTTGTCCCAAACACTTCTATGTGTCAATTTTTTAAAAATAAGGACACACCTGCATAACATAATACTTCCATCAAAATCAGGAAACAATATTGATAAAATTCTACCATTTAATCCACAAACCCTATTCAAATGTTGCTGTTTATTCCAAAAATGTCCTTTCCTTTGGATCCTTTGGTCCAGGATCCAATTCAGGATGATGCATGCATTTAATTATGTTTTTCCCTTCAGTTTTCCTCAATCTGAAGCAGTTCCTTGTTTTTTCCTTATTATAATCTTGATATTTTGAATAGTATAGGCCAACTACTTTGTAGAATGACCCTCTCTTTGTTTCCTTATGTTAGGTTCAGGTTATGAATTTTGGGCAGGAATACCAGAGAAGTGATGCTGTATTCTTCTCCACATTGTGTTAGGAGGCACATAGTGTCAACTTTTCCCATTACTGGTCATGTTAATTTTTAACAGTTGGTTATGCTGTCTTCAAGATTTCTTCATTGCGAAGTTACTAAGTATTTTTCCCACCTTTTTTTTTTGTGTGTGGTATAAATTTAAAGAGTACAACATAATCTTTTAATATACCTATTTGTAGTGAAATGATTATTATAGGTATTAATTAATGAGAAATAAGTATTTTATAGGCAGCTGTTTTGAAACTATGTTAATACTCTGTTCTTTGTCAAAGTTTTATTCTTTAGTTTGAGCATCCATTGATGATTCTTACCTGAATCAGTTATTGCCAAGTGATTTTTCTAATTTCTCCGTTGCTTCCACATGTAATTGGCATTCTGTAAGATAGCACTTTCTCTTCCCCATTTATTCAATATTTATATCAGTATGGAACATGGATTCCTGTTGTATAATCTACAGACGATCATGATTTATTTTGATGCTCCAGTTGTCCCAGATTTGGCTGGTGGGAGTGCTTTCAAGCTGGCTCCCGTATCCTTTTGACATGTCCTCATGGTTCTTTGAGCACTTCCTTCCTTTCTGGTGTCACAGGATGTCTCAGGTTCTTCTTGTTTTTTCCCTATCCCAGTCCTGAGATCAGCCATTTCCCCAAAGAGTCCTGGTTCATTTTAGGGGAGAATGGTTTAGAACTAAGACCTGGGTGCTAGGCTGTGATCATTGCCATGTGCTATCATCACTACCAGGTCGTGTCAGTGGACAAATTTGCAAATATGTGCATATACGCTTGTTTTTCTTCCATCCACTTATATATATGAAAAAGGACAAGTCCACACTGATCTCCTATTCCACTTCTCCATAGGGCTGCGGTCCCCAATTCCTGGGCTGCACATCACTGCCTGAGCTCTGCCTCCTCCCTACCCCTTTCCCTACTTCTGTCCATGGAAAAATTGTCTTCCATGAACCTGTCCCTGGTGCCAAAAAGGTTAGGGCCAGCTGCCACAGGGTTTGTCCTACTCTACTTTTCCACATTTGTAACTTTTACCCTATGTTTAAAACTGGACTCCCATAGTCTTTGATATATTTGTAAGCTCTCCTTGTGATTATCCAATCTGCTGACCATAGGGCTGGCTCCTTTGCTCCAAGACCCCTGTACATTGCTGCTGCGAGGACTGAGTTTCCTCCCTTTCCCCGATCCATGGCAGCACCTGCCAACTGAACCCACCAGTGGGTAAAGAAAGTACTTTAGGCTCAGATGGTGGTGCCAAAACATGTTCCAGTTTACGTGGTGCTCTAGCCAAGGTGAAATAAACATAGATTCTGAAGGTTTTTACTTTGAATAGAACTGCATAGTCTGAGTTTTTGTCTTATTTTGTTAAAATGTTTTCCTCATTACTTGTATATAATGTTCAAGCAAGCATCAAAATAATGATCGCTGTGGAGTGGGGTTAGTGGAGGAAAGCATGAAAAGGAGGGAGGTGCAAACCCAGTCTTGAAGGGAGTGATGGTTATGGCAGGAGTAGCAATCTCAATCCAAAATGCTCTCTAAGCTGGAACACATTAGCAGTTAAAGATCTTAAGCGATGTGTTAATATTATTTTATAACTGTCCTTGGAAAAAACTTTGCCTGTCACTTCATCATTTGGATCATCCACCCCCTTAACTCTTAAGTTTTAGGAGTGTCAGGACCAAGTTCACTATATTGAGTGCTGAGGTGTTCCTTTATGAAACAGTCAGTTATTCTTCAATCTTAACAATTTGTAGTGGGAGGAATAATGTCATGCCCCTGGACAAATGATTCTTTGGAAAGCTCAGGATGGAGTCCGATTATGTAAGAACTGTGGGCAACTGTGTAATAATTGTTAGAACTTATTCCTACCTGTGAGAAAATGGAGTCTATGGGACCATAATTATTTCCATTTTAGAGATTTGTTTCACCTAATGGGAATAACTGCTCAAGTGCCCATTTACTAAAAAAGAACTGAGCTCATAGTAAAAGTAGCTGTCACCGAGTATTTTCTGTGTCCTAGATGATGTGCTAAATGCTTTACATGTCTCATTTAATCATGCCACTGAACAGTGCGGGTACCATCGTTAGGCCCATTTACAGATGAGGAAACTGAGGCTTAGAGTGTGTTGTTAGTCCTCCAGTTCTCACACGTGATAGACGTTACAGTGTGTAGTGTTTTGATGTATTACTGGAGTTCTTCAGTTCTGAGCAAAAGAAACTGTCTGTGGCTAACTAGGGGAAAAAAGGAGTTTATTGGCAAAATAACCCCAGGGAGCTCTGGGGATTGAGGCCTGACAATCTTTCAAAGCACTTCTAAAGGAATATGTCAACTACAAGTTGGGTCCCTCAGCATACAGTATCGTGAGGGAAATTCAGCCTGGCTTCTTTTTGGAGGGACAGGGTCCCTCTCAAACTCCTGAGCTCAAGCAATCCCCTTGCCTCAGCCTCCCAAGTAGCTTGGATTATAGCCATGCCTGGCTCCAGCCTGGCTTTTGTTAAGTGCCAACTCTGTCTAACCAAGGTTAGACACAGATAGGGGGAGTTCTCCCTGAGAATTTAAGGGCCTATTACCAAAAGGTAGAAGAATGGGAGGCAAAGACACACAACAAATACCCACTTTATAGATGCAGTGGCCAAGAGCACAGGCTCCAGAGTCAGGGGCTTCAAATGCCTGGACCACTGCTTTCTGTTGTGAATTGGGCCGGTTACTTAATATTAGCACTTCAAATACATGCAGATGGTCTCGTACCACTTCCTAGTGTCATGTGAGGATTAAATAATGTGAACCATGGTAAGCACCTTATTACACAGTAATGATTAATTGCCATGTTGTCCCATTCCATCTTTATTACAACTCTAAAGGCTCGGTGTCACCTCCATTTTTACAACTTAAACTTGCTCTGGGGCAAGTGGCAAAGTCTGAGTGGCTTTTTCAAAGTCACACAGCTGGTCACTGATCAGTCAGTGCTTTCACCGTGCCACCTTGATCTACAAAAAAAAGCTCTAATATTTATCCTTTTAGCTTTTAGACAAGAATCCTTCAAAGGAACTTCCAATGTATTACTCAGAGTTTCCTCTTGATTAACAGTGGAATTTATACCATCTGACCTAATGTAGGTCTACATTTTTATCTGTAGACATTTCCTAAGACAATTTAAATGCAGCAAACTTTCTTGTTTGGTCAATGTGATAATGCATTAATCTAGAAAAATAGTCTTTTCTCATCTTTACTGCTGATTTTATGCTATTCCCACAGAATACTAGAAAACAGTATCAAGAAAATCTACAGGCTACATGAGAATCTTTAAACAAGTTTTTCCAGGAAATGTTTATGTGCTGGTTCCAAAAAGCCATCCAACAATTTCTCATAAAATCTCATAAGAGGAAGACGTGGGGTTGCATTAGGATTTGGTCAAGTGGGTTTCTTACCCTTCCAAAGCTAGTTTTAAAGGTTGCTCATTGATGGATCTGTGTTTGTCTGAATTCACAGGCTTTGTCCTCCTTTTACTTGACATTTTAATAAATTTTCTGGTTGAGGATGTTGGTGGCAGGCTAAGAAAATTTGCAAATGACCTGCTACTGAAAGAAGTAGCTCTTGTATAAGACAAAACTGGTACCTAAAGGGATCCTAACAAGTTTGGACAGTGGGATAAATCTAAGAAAATGATGTCACCTGCCTTTCTAAACCAAAGACACAAACATGTAATGGAGAGATAAATCCTAGAATTGTAGGTTTTAAAAGAGTGTTTTATTGGACTATAAGCTGAGTATAAGATGGCTGCCAAAAAAGGTAATGGGCTTGGGGGCCACATTACTAATAAACTAATGGACTCTGTAATTACTAATAGACTTTTAAGGGTGGCCTAAACGTAAGACCCGAAACTATAAAACTACTAGAAGAAAACCCAGAGGAAATGCTCCAGGCCATTGGTCTAGGCAAAGATTTTATGACTAAGATCTCAAAAGCACAGACAACAAAAGGAAAAATAAATGGGACTATATTAAGCTCTAAAAAGCTTCTGCACAGTGAAGGAAACAACAGAGTGAAGAAAACCCGTTGAATGGAAGAAAATGTTTACAAACTTCATGCGACAAGGGACTAGTATCCAGAGTATATGAGGAACTCAATAGCAAAGAACAATCCCATTAAAAACTGGGCAAAGGGTCTGAATAGACATTTCTCAAAAGAAGACATACAAATGGCCAAGAGGTTTATGAAAAAATGCTCAACATCACTAATCATCAGGGAAATGCAAATCAATGCAAAACCACAATGAGCTATTATCTCACCCTGGTTAGAATGGCTATTATCAAAAAGACAAAAAATAAATGCCAGTGAGGATGTGGAGAAAGGGAACTCTTATGCACTGGTGTGGGACTGTAAATTAGTACAGCCGTTATGGAAGACAGCATGGAGATTTCTTAAAAAACTAAAAACTATAAGATCCAGGAATCCCATTACTGGGTATTTATCCAAAGGAAAGGAAATCAGTATATCAAAAGGATACCTGCACCCTCATGTTTATTACAGCATTACTCACACTCACCAAGATATGGAATCAACCTAAGTGTCCATGAATGGATAAAGAAAATGTGGTATGTATACATAGTGCTGTACTATTCAGCCTCAAAAAAGAATGAAATCCTGTCATTTGCAACAACATGGATGGAACTGGAGGTCATTCCATTAAGTGAAATAAGCCAGACACAGACAAATGCACATGGCCTTACATGTGGGAGCTAAAAAATTGATTCATGGAGGTAGAGAGTAGAATGATAGTTACCAGAGGCTGGGAAGGGGGTTTGTTGGGGGGGCGGGGATGAAGAGAGGTTGGTTGATGGGTACAAACACACAGTTTGATAAAAGGATTAAGTGTAGTATTCAATAGCACAGTAGGATGACTATAGTTAACGATAATAGATATTTCAAAATAGCTATTAATAGAAGAAAAGATTTGAAATGTTCCCAACACAGAAATGATACGTGTTTGAGGTGATGGATATCCTAAATACCTTGACTTGATTATTACACTTTGTATGCACGTATCAGAATATCACATGTACCCCATAAGTATGTACAAAGATTATCAATAAAAAAAACTTAAAAGGTGGTGATGGTCCTACTTTAGTCTACTGGTAAGAAAGACCCTGCTTAGAGCCCTTCCACATTCCCTCCGCCTTTTTTTAACTTTCCCCTCTAATGAGTAATAAATGCACATTATAGAAAATTTGTAAGGCATAGAAAAACACAAAGAAACAGAAAAATGGCCTGTACTAAATGTAGCGCTCCTATCATTTTGGCGTATTTTCATCTTTTTTCGATGTAATGTTTATATAATTTGTATACAGTTTTGTATTGTGCCTTTACAGAAAATCTTCCCATGTTTGTAAACATCTTTTAATGGCTGCAAATACTCCAACATATGGCTATGTCATCATTTATTCAGCTCTTCCCAGTTGGATGGTTTCCAATTTTTTCTCTGTAATCTGAAATGTAGACATTTATGCATAAAGTCATGCATCATGGATGATATTAATACTAGTAAATAATTGCAAACAGCCTAAGTACCTCTTTTTTAAAACATTAATAACTGACTTAGGTCCAGAGGAAAGTAACCAGCTTGTTGAAAGACCTGGAAACCATAGTAAATAGGAACTAAGGATATTTAGGCTGGAATAGGCAATAGGGGTCGTTTTTGGAAGAGAGTGTACCTTAGAAAGAAATGAGCTCAGGATCACTACAAGCCTCCACGAAGCTGATCATCAGGTAAATTGCAGTGTTCCTGCATCCTCGGTAGTGACCTCGCTTTGTGAGCTCTACGTGTAGACACTCTTTGGGAAGAGGTGGTAAGTCTGCAACATTCAACAACAAAATGAGGGCATCAGTAATCTATCTACCACCATCCCCCGGAACATTAGTGTTCCAAGAATTTGCTTCCAGTGTCAGCGTCTTATATGTGAATGATCTCCACTTGCCTTTCCTTCTGCTGTGGGTTTTGTTTGTTTTCTTTAACGGTTCTCTCTCTCTCTCAAAACTTGTGAGACTATATTTGACCCCGACCAACCTGGAAGAGAGAGAACAATTTTTAAAAAGATAGGGTAGAACAGTCACTTCTCAATACTTTATTGCTAGTAATTATTAAAAATATGTTTCACAATGGGGACAAGCACGGCGATCGTGGCAGCCGTACGGAACTCACCCACAGGCATCAGCCTCCAGCAGACAACCCAAGAAGCACCAATGTTTTAAGTCTTGGGTGAATTCTCCATGCCATGACTTTGGTTTCCTGAGATGTGGGGCCAATAGCCAGCTCTGGTGTGCTCTGAAAGGATTAACTTCTATGGGAAATCAATGAAGGACAACAAATAAATTGCAAGCCATAAAGTAGAGCATGTTACATGCTATTTAACACATGAGGCCCAGCATTTCCATTTGTTGCTATCCTGGAACGAGGAGGACTTGCTATACGTAGCTTTGGCTTAAACGTTGTAGTAGCCCATACCAGATCCAATGAGTCATCTCCACTTTACAGTTGAAGAGGTGAAGACTCAGGCTGAGAATGTCCCTGGGTGTCAATTACTAGTAAATAAGAGCCATAGGCTGGGCATGGTGGCTCACACCTGTAATCCCAACACTTTGGAGACCGAGGCAGGAGGATTGCTTGAAGCCTAGAGTTCAAGACCAGCCTGGGTAACATAGTAAGACCCTGTCTCTACAAACAAACAAACAAAAAAAAGCCATAGCCAGGTTACCAATCCAGATTTCTGAGTACTCCAAAGTTCATGCTCTTGGATAGGTTAAAGACATCAAAGGAATTACTATGATTATAGATCTGTCCTAATGTGGCAACAAATAGGCATTCAAAGGAGGAGTCAGTTGTATGGATTGAAAGTTAGGATGTGAAAACATCAATCATAAGCATATTTCCTACCGTCAGTAAAGGAAACTTCCATGTTTCTCTGTCCATTGGATTGAAACTCCAGGCTCTGTTTATTTCCAGGGCTTTGATTTGCTTTTCCTCACCACATTTCAAACTAGAAGCAATGGTTGTCTTAGTCAAACCTGGGGTTTACTGCTTCACCTGTCCCACTTTTGGAGCATTTTTCTGCCGCTGGTAGAGCTGCTTCAGACAGATTTAACATTTGGAGATCTCTGCCTTTGAAATAAAGTAGGGAAAGGACTAGTGTTAAATGCATATTCAGAAACCAAGGAAAACCTATGAACTCAATGAGGATCGATGTACAAAACAATTAGTAGTGGGTCTTTGGAGTTGGTAACTCGACTTCCATCCTAATTCCCTTTCTGACTATGAAGGCATCAGAATAGCCAAGGAAGACAGGGACCCTGATGTTTGGACTTACCATATGGTGGACGCTGGGCTAGGTACTTTATTACTGCATTGTCTGCAATGGCAACTCTAACACTACCGTTCATGAACAGAGGAGTAGCTGAGCTGATTATGGTATGTCCACACTGCAGAATATTTAGTACTTATTTTAAAAAATAATTTAGATGGATAGACGGATACTAAATACTGATCTGGAAAAATGTTTATGTTAAAATGACAGTTGCAGAGTAATACATAAGATACGATTTAATCTTTTAAAACTCTATCTGTAAGTGGCTGAGAGACAATTCTAAGCCGGGTCTGCATTAAAGAAGAAATTTTTCCATATGTTCAATGAATTTTGCTAATTCTTTTCTTTTTCCTCAATGAATACTTAATCTGAAGGGAAACCTGTATGATGCGACATGAAAACCCTAACCTCCCCTGTCCTCAGTGACGGTGCATGACGGAGCCGGAGAGAGGCAGGAGAGGCGGAGATGGGGAAGAGGAGTCGGGAGAAGAAGAGCAGGAGGCAGGGGAGGCTGGCTGGGGGCACCCCCCACCCCAGAGTCACTGCCCTTGGCCCCCGTGCCCTCCCATTGCCCACCCTCGCATCAAATGGACCCCTGTCGTTGAGGACATCACAGTAGTCCAATCTGTGTCCATCTCATTGCCAATATATGATTCATTGCCCTTTAAAAAGTCTGACCGAGTTCTTACATTGAATATGATTTCAAGTATGTTTTAAGAACACAGACAACTGGTTTGGTACCAGTATTTTAGATCTTGTCCTTCCTGGGCCACCCACAATGAATGACAAGCGTGATGAGTGAGAACAAAAGAGTGTCTTGCTGTGGAAGGAACACCGACCAGGGATTTGGAAGGCTTGATACTGACACTTTCTGTGGGACCTTGGCCAAGTCTCTGGTCCTCTCCGACCCTCAGTTGATTTATCTGTAAAATGGACCTGGGGTAGGGTTCGGCTAGATAATTCATAGAATCCTTTTCTGCATCATGATTCTTTCATCCAAGACAAATATATTGTGCTGCTTTGGGCAAGCCATTCTATTTTTATATCCAAGACACTGTGGGGAATAGGTAATGAATGTAAGACCTGCCCAGTGAATGCCTGTCTGGGTCTCCACAGCTGTCGTCCTCCACACGGCCCTCTCCTTCCTCATTACCATCATAACCTAGTGGGTAGAAAACAAATACCACATTAATTCAGTGCACTGTTCTCAGCAAAGGGGAAAACCGCACACATAATTTTAGCACTTGCAACCAGCATTCCTTTGTTGGATGGATTAGCTATACATCTCCTTAAACCTGAACAGGGAAAAATCTTTCTTGTACAAATGGCTGTCCCCTGGAGGTATTTTCATATTGAAACCGTATTTTGTTCAAAATAAACTGGATCCATTAGTAGTTTTCAACGGTGGTAAACCTGAAGGTTTCAACCTAACATCTAATTTAAAAAGGGCAATTAGTTGGAGTTATTAAAAACTCAGCATCCTACAGATTTTTGAAAACTCATACAGGGCTTCAGAAAACATTAATATCCCCTTTAAACTCTTTCTTCTGCAAAATAACCTAAGTAAATGAGATATTCCTTAGAAATAAGAAAAGTTCTATAAAGAGCGATGGAGGAGATAAATCTTTAATGCTCTGGATAATCTAACTCCCTATTCTCAGCCTGCAGTAGGGGATAGAATCTAAAGATGACATAAAACTTTGAGGGAAGTGAAATTAATTCATCTCTATCTCTAGAAAGTACATACAAATGCAAAAGAGGAGCTTTTCATTGCGAGGAACTAGGCTAAAAGAGAACACCATTTGGAGAAATTAGCTTTTAAAAATATACCGTAAAGCAACCAAACGAAGGTTTGATTAACAAAGTAAGCGTAAGGCAGATTCATATCCAATGTAATGCTTATGCAATGACTCCCAGCCACTCTGGAACAATCTGATCAGAAACTTCTAGAAATAGGAATGAGCAATGCCTGTCATCCATTGTACCTGCTTTCAGCCTACTGAACGTTAACCCTCAAGCCACCCCAAAAGTAGGGCTCATGCAAGTTATCATTTCTTGAAAGCTGACTATGTGCAGGGCGCTGGACTCCGGGGGAAGAAAAAGAAATAAGGCAATCAGTCCCAGCATTGACAGTTGCATGCTTAAAAACAC
This sequence comes from Lepilemur ruficaudatus, assembly GCA_963574885.1. Taxonomy (NCBI): domain Eukaryota; kingdom Metazoa; phylum Chordata; class Mammalia; order Primates; family Lepilemuridae; genus Lepilemur; species Lepilemur ruficaudatus. The sequence continues at coordinate 54,725 of CAUYRT010042902.1, read as the reverse complement.
GGGCGCAGACTGCTCTGGAGGCTGAGGCAGGAGGATCGCTTGAGCCCAGGAGTTTGAGGTTGCTGTGAGCTAGGCTGACGCCACAGCACTCGAGCCCAGACAACAGAGCGAGACTCTGTCTCAAACAAACAAAACAAAACAAAAAAACCCCCAAGGACACAGAGTCTCTTCAATAGATCAGAACTGTACTGGTCAGACAGATGCCCAAGAGCAGGGCGATGGAAAGGAAGAGGGAAGTAGGGAGAACTACTGAGCCACTCCTGTGGCTGGGCAGCTGGGGTGACCTGAGAAGGAGAAACCAAGGCCAGCTCCTAGGTGGTTTCCTTTTGCCTCCCGGCAAATCTACAGGAAGAACATGAGGAGGCTTGACCCTGTACCTGAGAATACTTTCTGAAGTATTCTAAATACTAAACTTTCTTTCTAAAGTATTTCTAATACTTTCTAAAGTATTTCTAAATACTTTCATTCTTTCTAAATGAAAGGTGTTGCACAATATATTTGTCTTTCATGATGGAATCATCATGTAGAAAAGGATCTTATGAATTATCTAGTCGATTGCCCCAGGTCCATTTTACAGATAAATCAACTGAGGGTCGGAGAGGACCAGAGACTTGGCCAAGGTCCCACAGAAAGTGTCAGTATCAAGCCTTCCAAATCCCTAGTCAATGTTCCTTCCACAGCAAGACACTCTTTTGTTCTCACTCATCACGCTTGTCATTCATTGTGGGTGGCCCAGGCAGGACGAGACCCAACGCAGGGTTGGTGGTGGGTGATTGGCTAGGATGGAGGCAAACTGGGATTTCTGACAGTGGGTGTGAGCTTAAAGCAACAGTGATGGACTAAGAGTCCTGATATCACTTCAGCCACTTCAACACGCGTCAGTGGATTTCTGTCTACCAGTGTGGAAACGGATCACGAGGTCTGGGGTCTGAGATCCGGCCATGGGACCCAGGACAACGCCTCTCTGCTTCCAGTGAACAGTGAGAATGGCGACAGTAACGGACATCTACAGTGCTGCCTGCCCAGCATCCACTCTCCTTCTCTAGTATCAAAAAACACCTGGTTTCCCCCCGAGAAACCCATCCCTTCCCAGCTCTGAAGGGGAAGGACCGTACATACCCTCAGCGCCAGGGGACAGCATGTGACACAAGGCGGGGCCACAGTGGCTGGTTCAGGGCGACGCTGCCCATGACTCAGGCCAGGCCAGAGAGTCCTAGCACCAGACCTTTGAGAAACAATGGTGGAAGGAGGACCTGCTTCCCGCCAGGCCGCTGAGTGGCAGGACCTGATCCTGGGGCTGGAGGTCGGCTTTGCCTCTTTGCCGTGTCATGGGGGACAGCCTGCCTGAGAATGACGCCCACATGGGAAGAAAGCTAAAGGTGGAGACAGAGAGGCAGGGAGGGAAGGGGGAGATCTGGAGATTTGAAAGGCTTTATTTGGAGGGAGAGAGAGAAAGAGAGGGAGGATATTGTTGCAGGTTCCCTCAATCCACTCCTTGAACTTACATAAACCAATGACTGCCTCCCCCTCTGTTTGTTTGTTTGTTCATTTAAGCTAGTTTGAGCTGTTTTTTCTGAAACTTCAGTAGAAGAGTTCTCACTACGAAGCACCCACCCCACAGAAGCAAACAACTGTGAGAGCCACACAGATGTGCCAGCTAAACCCAAGCTTCCTCTGATCTGCGCTGCAGTTAACACACGCCCTGCTGACCCGGCAGGCTGCTGGGGCGGGAGTCTACAAGACCAATGAAACCCAAACACCACACATGTAGACCAGGAAATGATGTGCAGTCAACTGTTCTCTCAAATCAAGATTCTTTGGAGAATTCTAAGTAGAGTCAAAATCTCTGCCAAATCAGAGATTTTCCTTGATTTTAAACAAATTTTTTTCTAAAATATGAAACCAAATTTCTTTAAAAATTTTTTTTAGACCTCATCTCTACTATAAATAGAAAGAAATTAATTGACCGACTAAAAATATATAGAAAAAATTAACCGGGCATGGTGGTGCATGCCTGTAGTCCCAGCTACTCGGGAGGCTGAGGCAAAAGGATTGCTTGAGCCCAGGAGTTTGAGGTTGCTGTGAGCTAGGCTGATGCCACGGCACTCACTCTAGCCCGGGCAACAGAGCGAGACTCTGTCTCAAAAAAAACCCAACATTTTTTTCCTTCTTCTCATCATCAAGAGAAGCACTACGCAGGCCCCGTGGAGAGGAGCACAAGGTAAGTTTGGATTTTTAGAGGAATCCTGACCACAGGGAAAACGGTGAATTATTGGAAAGAGGTGTGGCTAAGGGTGAATTACAATTCACTAAGGCTTGATCTGGAAAATTCTTTAGACCTTGACTCCCAGGAGGGAGAACATTACTGGCTACACTATGAAGGCAGGAGGAGGCAGGACCTCTGTGGTCGGGCAAGGCCTCCCCGGTGACCTCTTGCGCTGTGGCTGTCTCATCCCCGCTCCTTGCTCCGTCCCACTCTGCCCTGCTCTCTCCATCCCTGAAGGACGCTGGATGGCCAGGGCTCTTATCCCACAGCGAGGACATTTTCTCTTTAGAGTAAATCTCTGAAGAACAAAGGACTATGCCCCCACCTGCCCCTCCAGCACACGCGTCCTCCATGGACCTTGCAAAGAGGAGGAATTCCTAACCTCGCTTCCCACGCCAGGTGCCAGGGCTCACCTGGCCTTCATCGGTCTTCAATGTTCCATCTCGAGTGTTGCTCTTCCAGCTGTAGCACAGGCCACAAGCATGATGAGCAGCTGGCCGGGGTACAAGGCAGGTCTTTAACACTAGACGCCTGAAACGTTCTGACGGAGCCGTCATCCTGAAATTGCAGGCAAATGCAGGTTTTAGTTCCCTTCAGACCAAAACATAAACTCCAGCCTCATTAATTCCGTTCCTACTAAGCCCATATATGGCCAATTCATATATGCAATTCCAAATGCAAAGCAATTTTCCATTTCCCAACGAAAAGATTTAAAACATCCCCGAGCAAAACCCAATTGTTTCAGGCCAACTTAAAATATATTTTAAACTTTTAGGGAGATAAATAAAATAGCTGTTTATAATATTTCACTTTTTAATGTAAAAAATTGTATATCTACAAGTCACATGTTATATAAAAGGATGTATTTATTTAGAAATTAGCTTTTTTCCACTCTCGTGTTTCACGGAGCAATTTCATTCAAACTCTGCCGGTGGTTCGTGGACATCAGCATCCTCATCCACATTCGTAGGGATCTTCTAGCAATTTAACACCTCAGCCTGTTTTTGTTGAAAGCCAACATCTTTTGCAACTATACATGCTGCTGTCATTGGGAACACAGGGAACAAGTCCTCCTGTGGAAACATATTCATGACTTCTACATCGTAAGCCCTAAATGCATTGCTTTTAGTGGTCTTTAAAAAGTACTTTTTTTTTTTTTTTACAACCTCTCACAGCATTGTAAGGTCCTTCCCTCTAAGGGCTAAATCTGCACTAAACAGTTCTGTGTCCTTTTTCATGGTTTGTATCAGGTGGCATCCCAAATTAGCTTTGACTGCTTTGCTTCAGACTAATGTATCTTCTCAAAAATAGTATTTTAGTGTTCAAGATAACAAGAGAATTTCCTGTAATATGCTAGATTTTTGTAAGGACCTGAATATAAGGCAACTTCCTTTTTTTGAGGGATAATTTTGGGGGAAATCTTAAGTGTGTGTGTATACAGAAACAGCTTCGTCACTGGGAGAACTTACACCTTGTGTTATTCTTATCTGCCCATGGGAGTCCAACAGCTGCTGTGTGATAGGTTAAGAGATCATTGATGATTGTGTTTATGTGCCAGAAACAAAAATTATTAATATGCCCCCCACACCCCCACCTAGCAAGCAGCTTCTGAGAGCCTAGGGGGTTGATGTTCTAATTATTATTATTAAATATTAATAAAAATTTAGGAAGTACCAGTGTTTTTTTGTTGTGTTTTGAGGCAGGTCTTGCTATCTCGGCCCAGCTAACCTCCTGGGCTCAAGTGATCCTCCTGCCTCAGCCTCTAGAGTAGCTGGGACTACAGGCCCGCACCACCACGCCTGGGTAACTTTTTCTATTTTTGGTAGAGATGGGGGTCTTGCTCTTGCTCAGGCTGGTCTCGAAATCCTGACCTCAAGCCATCCTCCCGCCTTGGCCTCCCAGAGTACTAGGATTACAGGCATGAGCCACCCGCCCAGCCACCAGTGGTTTTTGTTATGTGATGAATTGTGTCATGCAGGAGTCAGGGTTTCAGTGTACTCGTCACCAGAATAACATACATTGTACTGGATAGCTAGATTTTTATCTCTTACCCCTCTGATGTGCTGATTATGATGGGAGCTAGAATTGAAGGCTTTTTAAGGGTGAAGAAAATGTAGATTGAGTTATTTCCAAAAGGGCAGAGATCTGCCTGCAAGAGAAAAGGGTAGGACCTAAAATGGGAGAAATAGACAGAGAGGAGAAAGACCATTATGGGCTAGGTTTTCTTTTCTTTTAAGTTTTGGGAATTTGGGGAGAGAGAAAGGGGGGGAGGGAGGGGGAGAGAGAGAGAGATTGAGCCTGAAGCCTGAATAAAGTTTCAGCGCAGCTGCTGATGGATATTGTAAGAGACACAAACTCTATCACACACGACAAGCCAGGGAGAAGCTGAATCCCTTTCTGGCAATTTCCAAGAGACTAAATAAAGGCTTAACTTGCTTTCCAGTTCATGTTGGGTTTTCTTTTGAATGTGGTAGCGTACTGAAATGGGCTCCACTCAACAGCTTGGGTTTGTGCATTTTTGCGGGTAATGTTAGGAAACGTTCATGGTGTGCTTTGCAATTTTCAAAGTGCATTGTTACTCCACGAAGATCCACCTCAGCAGCAGTGTCCCCTCCTGTTAAGGGGCTCAGAGCTCCCTCCTCCCTCTCCTCAGGTGGTCTTCCTGCCTTCTGTCCCTGCACTTCCAGCCCATCCCTGCCATGGCCGCCCGGGGAGTGCACTTCGATTGCATTGTCCCAAAGGGGTGCAAGGCAAAGTCTTACCCTCCATAAATAGCCCCTCACTGACCGGTGCGCCTGTCCGCGAGGGCAGCCTTCCAGCTTCCTCACCTACACCTCTGGGATTCCGGGACAGAACAGGTCTCGAAAACCACTCCTCCTCGTTTCCCATGTGACCTTGAGCAACTACAGCAAGGTCATGGTTTCCTAATGTATAAAATAGGGATTATACCACATTTCATCCACTCCAAGAAGCACATTTCCTCACATTGTAATCCCTCTGAAATCGGGACAGTCTTAAAATTCTTTGCATGTCAAAGTTTTCTTAGTAGCTTCCTCCCTTTTCTTAGTGGTATATAAAATAATGGTGTGTCGTACAGTTGATGAAAAATGGTAACATATTTTACCTCTTAGGGCTACTGGGTGTGCTCACAATCACGTGAGAGTGACAAAGAATTCGTCTGTTATTTCAGCCTCTTCTGTCCGCCCGGGAGGGCGTGTCCTGTAATCAGGGAAAGGCCTGTGACGAACTTGAAGTTAGTTTTTTCTTTTTTCTTTTTTTTTTTTTTTTGAGACAGAGTCTCACTTTGTTGCCCGGGCTAGAGTGCTGTGGCATCAGCCTAGCTCACAGCAACCTCAAACTCCTGGGCTGAAGCGATCCTTCTGCCTCAGCCTCCCGAGTAGCTGGGACTACAGGCATGCGCCACCATGCTCAGCTAATTTTTTCTATATATTTTTAGTTGGCCAATTAATTTCTTTCTATTTTTTAGTAGAGATGGTGTCTCACTCTTGCTCAGGCTCGTTTTGAACTCCTGACCTTGAGCAATCCGCCCGCCTCAGCCTCCCAGAGTGCTAGGATTACAGGCGTGAGCCACCACGCCTGGCCAAAATACAGTATTTTTCAAATTTTTTTATTTTCTTTTGTCTGGGAAGGGAAGGAGTAGGAGAAGGAGGGGGAAGCAAAATACAGTATTATAATCTATGGGACCACCATCCTATATGTGGTCTTTCATGAATGAAATGTCACCATGCAGTGCATGACTACAAGTTGTAGTGTAATTTATAATTTCTATTGTAGTGTAATGCAACAGAAAGACAATGAATGAATTAAGCTACACAAGTCAATAAAACCATAATGTTGAGTGAAAAAGCCAGCCCCAGAACACATAGCTTAAGAGTCACCTACGTGACAGTTGAACAGGCAAAGCTAAACTGTTTGGGAATACCTACAGCATGGCAGATAGTGAGACTGTGATGACAAGCAAAGGCAGGACATACAGGCATACCACAGAGAGATTGAGGATTTGGCTCCAGACCACCTCAATAAAGCAAGCCACACAACTCTTTTTGTTTCCCAGTGCATATAAAGGCTATGCTTACACCATACTGTAGTCTATTAAGTGTGCAATAGCATTATGTATAAAAAAACAATGTACACAATGTACATACCTTAATTTTAAAATATTTTAGCGCTGAAAATGCTAAGGATCACCTGAGCCTTCAGTGAGCTCTAATCTTTTTGCTGGTGGAAGGTTTTGCCTTCATGTTGATGGCTGCTAACTTATCAGGGTGGTAATTGTTGAAGTTTGGGGTGGGTGTGGCAATTTCTTAAAATAAGGCTACAATGAACTTTACTGCATCCATTGACTCTTCCTTTCATAAAAGCTTTCTCTGTAGCATGTGATGCAGTTGGATAGCATTTTACCCATAACAGAACTTCTTTCAAAACTGGAGTCAATCCTCTCAAACCTTGTCACTGCTTAATCAACTCAGTTTATATTTTTTCTTTTTTTTTTTCTTTTCTTTTAGCGACTACAAAAATACATTAAATCTATCTCGCCTCAATTGATATATACTTCCAAATGAGATTTCTACTTTTATAATGCACTTTCAAAGTCTTTGGGGTGTGCGGTTAGGTTTTTTCATAGGGGATGTCATAGAAGGAAAGCCAAAGTGAGGTTAAAAATACTTGGCTTTTTTCCAGTTGGTAACTGCCAGAATAAAAGTTTACCTCACAGAAAATGAATACAAGCAGCCTCAAGAAAAAAATTATCACTGAGAACAAAAATAAAGGAAAAGTTTCAGGAGGAAATCAAAGTAAAATTAAAGGGAGACGGCTGTAAAGATAAAAGGTTAATCCAAAAGGAGCGGGGCGGGGGAAAAAACAGAAGGAAAGACAGCAATGAGACGAAAGGAAGGATGGCCGGGTTCTAAAAAGAGGTTTGAATGAAAAAGTCTTTTCTCCAGGTCTAAGACCACAGAGGGCCCGTGGCGAGGCCAAAGGCCACGCAATGGTGTGGCTAAGGTGAAGGGATTAATTTCGAGAGTGGAGCCTCGTCTCCCTCCACTTCAGCCTCGCACCGCCCTGGCCTCGGTTCTAAGCATCCAGGTGTGTGCTAAGAGGAAAAGAACCACGATACCGCGGCATCCACGGAGAACGATAGGCGGGGGAGCGGCGCAGGGCCGAGGCCTTCCCTCTGGGACCACCATCCCGCCCCCCTCATCGCTGCCCCAGACTCGCAGAGTCCTGGGCACCTCGTCCTCCGGCTGCTGCCGTGCGGCGGCGCCTCCGGCTCCAGTTCCCCGCCCTTCACTACCTCCCAAACCGTTTGAGCAGCTATGGCTGCGGAATAGCTGGCTTTCTCGGATGACCAGAGGTTACTCCACCTCCTCCTTCTGCTTACACTACAGTGTCCGGCCTGGCGCGAACCCGTTTATATAATATTCTAAATCCTTTGTTATTTCAATAATGTTAACAGCATCTTCACCAGGAGTAGATTCCATTTCAAGAAGCCACTTTCTTTGCACATCCATAAGAAGCAACTCCTCACCAATTCAAGTTTTATGATGAGATTGCAGCATTTCAGTCACATCTTCAGACTGCACTTTTTTTTTTTTTTTTTTGAGACAGGGTCACCCAGGCTGGAGTGCAGCGGTGCAATCACAGCTCACTGTAACCTCAAACTCCTGGGCTCAGGGAATCCTCCTGCTTCAACCTCCGAGTAGCTAGGACTACACGCACGTGCCACTATGCCCAGCTAATTTTTAAAAAATTTTTTGTAGAAACAAGATCTTGCTTTGCTGCCAAGCTGGTCTCAAACGCCTTAACAATCCTCCTGCCTTGGCCTCCCAAAATGCTGGGATTACAGGTATGAGCCACCACACCCATTCAGGCTCCACTTCTAATTCTAGTTCTGTTGCTACTTCTGCCACATATGCAGTTACTTCCTCCACTGAAGTCTTGAACCCGTCAAAGTCATCCAGGAGAGTTGGAATCAACTGCTTCCCAACTCCTGTTAATATTGATATTTTGATCTCATCCCATGAATTATGAATGTTTTTAATGGCATCTAGAATGGTAAATCTTTTCCAAAAGGTTTGCAGTTTACTTTGCCCAGATCCGTCAGAGGAGTTACTATCCACGGCAGCTATAGCCTTCTGAAATGTATTTCTGAAATAATAAGACTTGAAATTTGAAATCACTCCTTGATTCATGGGCTGCAGAATGGATATTGTATTAGCAAGCATGAGAACAACATTAATCTTCTCATACACCTTCATGGAGCTCTTGGGTGACAAGGTGCATTGTCAATGAACAGTAATATTTTGAATCTCTTTCTGAGAAGTAGGTCTCAACAGTGGGCTTAAAATATTTAGTAAACTGGCCAGGCTCAGTGGCTCATGCCTGTAATCCTAGCACTCTGGGAGGCCAAGGTGGGCGGATCACTCAAGGCCAGGGGTTTGAAACCAGCCCGAGCAAGAGGGAAATCCCATCTCTACTAAAAATAGAAAGAAATTAATTGGCCAACTAAAAATACAGAAAAAATTAGCTTGGCATGGTGGCGCATGCCTATAGTCCCAGCTACTTGGGAGGCTGAGGCAGAAGGACTGCCTGAGCCCAGGAGTTTGAGGTTGCTGTGAGCTAGGCTAATGCCACAGCACTCTAGCCCAGGCAACAGAGTAAGACTCTGTCTCAAAAAAAAAAGAAAAAAAAATTTAGTAAACCATGCTGTAAACAGCCTTTGTTCTTCCATTTATAGAGCACAGGCAAAGTAGATTTAGCACAATTCTTAAGGGCCCTAGGATTTTCAGAATGGTAAATGAGCATTGGCTTCAACTTAAGTCACCAGCCTCACTGGCCCCTAACAAGAGAGTCAGCTTATCCTCTGAAGCTTTGAACCCAAAGCATTGACTTCTCTCTAACTATGAAAATCCTAAATGGCATTTTCTTCCAATACAAAGCTATTTTGTCTACATGGAAAGTCTGTCATGTAGTACCACCTTTATCACTGATCTTAGCTGGATCTTCTGGATGACTTGCTGCAGTGCCTCCATCAGCACTTGCTGCTTCATCTCCCTCTTTTATGTTAGGAGATGGCTTCTTTCCTTAAACCTCATGAACCAACCTCTGCTAGCTTCACACTTTTCTTCTGCAGCTTCCTTGCCTCTCTCAGCCTTCGTAGAATTGAAGAGAGTTATGGCCTTGCTCTGGATTAGGCATTAGCTTAAGAGAATGTTGTGGCTGGTTTAATCTTCTATCCAGACCACTCAAACTCTCCATCTCAGCAATAAGGCCATTTTGCTTTCTTATCATTCGTGTGTTCCCTGGAGTAACACTTTTAATTTCTTTCAAGAACTTTTCATTTGCATTTATAACTTGGCTAACTTTGGCACAAGAGGCCTAGCTTTCAGCCTATCTCGGCTTTCAACATGCCTCCCTCACTAAGCTTAATCATTTCTAGCTGTTGATTTAAAGTGAGAGATACATGACTCTTCCTTCCACTTGAACACTTAGAAGTAATTGTTGGATTATTCATTGGCCTAATTTCAATATTGTTGTGTCTCGGGGAATACAAAGGCCTGAGAGAGCGCCGGGGGACTGGCCTGGCCGGTAGGTAGAGAGCACATAACACACACATTTACCAATTAAGTTATTAAGTTTGCCACCTTATGTGGGTGTGGTTTGTGGAGCCCCAAAACAATTATAATAGCAACATCAAAGATCACTGAACACAGATCGCCATAACAGAATATTAATAATGAAAAAGTTTGAAATATTTCGAGAGCTACCACAACGTGACACAGAGACACGAAGGGAGCACATGCTATTGGAAATATGGTCCCGATAGAGTTGGTTGATGCAGGGTTGCCACAAACCTTCAATTTGTAAAAAATTGCAATACCTGCGAAGTGCAATAAAGCAAATCACAATAAAACAAGATCTGCCTGTATAAGAAATTCAGGATAGAGATCACCCTGTGGGTTGGAGGAGAGGGATACAGCCAGCATGGAGCACAAAGGGGGCCTCTAAGGTCCTAGAAATTGATTTCTGAAGCTGGGATCATGTACCCAGTTGCTTGTTTCACACGGCTTTACCTATGCACGCTCATTTTATACATTCTTCCATGTGTAGGCTATATTCACAATATTACTTTTAGGAGTGAGGATGAGAGGGAAGAGAGTGAACACTGGAAATGCTGGCTGTGCTAGGAAGGAGGAGGTAAGATGTGGCAGCGGCTGGAGAGGACCAAGGTTGAAGAAGGATTTCTTTTTTAAGTGAAGACCTGTCTGGGTTTATAGACTTTAGGTGAGAACCAGTGAAGGAGATAAGGGTAGAGCACAGGAAGGTAAGAAATGGAGCAAGGTTAGGAGTGGGATGCAGGGAGGAAGGAGTGGCTTCCAACGGGCTCCAAAACTAAGGAAAGGGACATCAGGATGGGTAAAGAAAGGCGTTTGGGGGTGTGAAGGAGGGCACTCAAGCCTCAGAGAGGAGACATGGCCTTCGGCTGAGAGGGGCATGGGGGGGCAGGGGACTCGGAAGAGGGGATGAGGTTGGAAAAGAGCTGCGGTGGGGAGAGGGGCTCGTCCGGTGCACAAGGAGGCCGAGGGCCCAGCTGAAGGGCGCCAGCCAGAGCAGCCAAGGCTGCACAGGGAGGGAGGAAGGAGGAGAGTCTGGCAGAACCGGGAGGCCAAGGCCTGATGGCCTCCCTGGGGGTGGAGCAGGTATACTTATTGACCTCCAAGAGGGAGAGATCTGTGAGCTATTCAGAGAGTGTGGCGCTGGCATTTTCAATTTCAGAAAGGATAAAGTTCCAGATGCTGAAAATCACCAGAATGGGATCCTGGGAAGAATGTGGCTGAAATGGAGTCAAGATAAAAGTTGTTGGAAGGAGGTCAAGAAGCTTTGAAGAAAGGAAATGTTGGTTGCTGAAGGAAGAGGATGAGGTATGGGTCAGAGGAGGCCTTCACTATGTACCCCTTTATCTTTTTTTTTTTTTTTTTTAGAGATAAGGTCTTGCTGTATTGCCAGGCTGGAGTGCAGTGGTACAATCATAATGCACTACAGCCTTGAACTCCTGGCTTCAAGCCATCCTCCTGCCTCAAGTGCCCGCCACCATGCCTAGCTAATTTTTTAAAAAATTTTTTTTAGTGATGGGCACACAAGCGATCCTCCTACCTCGGCCTCCTGAGTCACTGGGATAATAGGTGTGAGCCGCTGCACCAAGATCCCTTTTATATTTTCTTAATTTTGAACCATACAAATTGACTCTATGAAAAAATAAAATAAAATGGATTTTTTTCTTTTTACTTGGGGTGTGGATTAGGCCATTTGCAAGGACATGGGCAGGCCTGGGGAAGATGACCTGAGCCAGGTATCCCAGGCCTGGAAGTCAGTTGCTTAGGCCATAAGGAAGACAGAGGTAGCAGAGCAGACTGGGAGAGGCTCAGAGGACAGAATGTCGAGAAGTAGAAGAGTCTTGTCCTGCCTAGGATTGACAAGGTACTGGGAGACTCTGCCAGACCCGGTGCTAGGCAGAGTCACAGAGGGTGTGTGGAGGACACAGCATCAGAGAAGGCGACGGGTTGCAGGGAAAACTAAATTCCCCCCAAGGTAGGAAGAGGAGGGAAGAGTTTGTCAGGAGGCTGAATATGGGCAAAGGTTCCAAAGAGCTGAGTTGAATGAGTTCTGAGGAAGGAGGCGCCAGCACTGAGGAGCAGCCTGTGCATGGGGAACACTGCACAGATGGACCCAGATGGACCGGAGTTCAGAAAAGGTGGTTTTGCAAATGAGTAGGAGTGGTGTAGGCCCTTTGTTTTCATGTGATTTCTTTTCTCCAGCAGTGGGCCCTGCCAACATTGCCAAAACTCCTGCAGTTTTCACCAGGATTCCTGCACCAAGGGCAGAGCTGAGTGTGGATCAAAGGAGAGATATGAAAGTTGGAGGCTTTTCTGTAATACAGGACAGTTTTATCAGCCAGTGGATTAAAAAGTCCAGGCTGACTTCCATCCTCCTTTCCCACTGGTTGCTCAGGGAATATAGTAATTCCAGTTTGCGCTAAGCCACAACTGTAAAAGTAAACCCACAGCCTAAAATACTTTGAATGCCTCAGAGAAATGTCTGATTTTTCCTACTGTTTTGGATTTTCAAGGCCACTATTTGCTGTAAGCCATGAGCTAGCTAACCTTGACCACTTCTCTCTCTCTCTCACACACACACTCTCTCTCTCTCTCTCTCTCTCCCTTATAGATTAAGCTGCTGTGGATTCACAAGGCTGGAAAAGACTTTTAAGAGCAAACCCTCAGTTTTATTGAAGAGAATACTGAAACCTCTAGGGCCTTGATGACTTCAAACTGGACCGGAACCTAGACCTTCTGTCTCCTGGTTGTTCCTTGCATCCCTAATCAGATTTTATTTCTAAAGCCCATTAAGAATCCTGAATTTATCTTTCTTGACACTATGCCAAGGCGTTTGGTACTGCAAGCTAAAGACAGAACAGCCCCTTGTGTTATACTGGCAGAAGCTGGGAAATAAGGGACAAGGATCTAGAAGATTCTAAACCCCCTAGATGGGGTATGTGGGAAAACTGCCCTACATCATCTCCCCACCAGACCATACAAGCAAAGACAACTCGTGCACTTCTGCTTGTTTCTATGTAAAGCTGTAACTGGGTGGGCTGGACACTTGAAAGATTCATCGACTCTCAACTCCACCGGCCACCAAAGACCACTTGTCTTAAACTGCAGGCTGAGATTAGGCCTCCTGTTCCAACCACATTTCCAGAAAGGAAAGTAGCAAGAAGGGGATAGGAAACAAAATTTTGCAAACTCAATTCTTAACTTGACAGCTTTCTGTATTTCTCCTCTCACTGAAATGTAAACTACTCTTTTTTTTTTTTTTTTCTGAGACAGAGTCACTCTGGCTCCCAAGTAGCTGGGACTAGTGGTACAAGCCATGACATCCAGCTAATTTTTCTATTTTTAGGACTGAGGCTGGTCAAGAACTGTTTTTCCTATCTTGTCTCTTCTTGTCTTCATTGCTAAACTTCCCAAAAGAGTAGTTCACATTCTGGCCGAGTGTGGTGGCCTTGGGCCTATAATCCTAGAACTCTGGAAGGCTGTGGCAGGAGGATCACTTGAGTTCAAGAGTTCAAGACCAGTCTGAGCAAGAGCAAGACCCCATCTCCACAAAAAATAGAAAAGTTGGCCGGGCGAAGTAGCTCACGCCTGTAATCCTAGCACTCTGGGAGGCCAAGGCAGGAGGATCGCTCAAGGTCAGGAGTTCGAAACCAGCCTGAGCAAGGGCGAGACCCCATCTCTACCTAAAATAGAAAATTAATTGGCCAACTAAAAATATATAGAAAAAATTAGCCGGGCATGGTGGTGCATTCCTGTAGGCCCAGCTACTCAGGAGGCTGAGGCAGGAGGATCGCTTGAGCCCAGGAGTTTGAGGTTGCTGTGAGCTAGCTGATGCCACGGCACTCACTCTAGCCCGGGCAGCAGAGTGAGACTCTGTCTCAAAAAAAAAAAAAAAAGAAAATAATATAAAAGTTAGCTAGGCATGGTGGCTCACACCTGTAGTCTCAGCTACTTGGAAGGCTAAGGCAGGAGGATCACTTGAGCCCAGGAGTTTGAGGTTGCAGTGAACTACAATGATACCACTGCATTCTACCTGGGGCAACAGAGACTGTCTCAAAAAAATTATTTTGAAAATTTCATAGTCTGTCTCCCAATTAGGCAAAGGGAAAAGGAGCTATTGTTTATTCAGCACCTACTGTATGCCAGCCTCACTTAAACCATACACTTGCCCCGTAACGTGAGGAATCAGGGCCTTCAATTCAAAGATAAAGATGCTGTGATTCAGAGAAGAGCCCTCTTTTAGTACAGAAATATGGCTTTGAGCCTAGGTGTGTATGTGTGGCCTGACTGTAGGCTATTCTACAAAGGCGATTTCTACAAAGAGAGCATTTCAGAATAGAAGGAACTAGGTAGGGGCATAAAAGTCAGACAATTTAAAAGGGAAAGGCAAAGCGTCAAGGCCCCCCACACCTCTGTCAAACAGTACCCCTTGAGTTCAGGTATTCAGTTTTAACTCAGGAACTTTTATGGGTGGATGGTGGCTGAGACCAAGAGGAATGACTTCGACAGTCATTTATTGCATGACTTTTATTTGCAAAACATAACCCACGACATAGTTCTGGCACCAACAAGTTTACAATCTTATGGGGGAAATCAGATATTGAACACATACCAAGTAGCTTCATCAGAATTGAGATGTACGGAAAATGCACTAGTCTCCTAGTGGACGTAACAAACAAATCCAATTAGCAGGAAACGTGGCATCTTCATCCAAACTTGGATGGGTGGGGAAGTAAGTGCAGGTATTAGGGGTGCGAGGAAGAGCAAAGGAAGGGACCAGCCTTCAAGGCGCTCGTAGGTGCTGATAGTAAAGCCATGGAGACTACAGCTTAGTTTGGGAGCGACAGAGAAAGAGGCAAAGTTGAGGAGAGGTTCTGTTTAGGGTGTGGAGCCCTGACCTTGTCAGTCTGGAAGAGAGGTGAGGGATGGGAGGGAAGGATACGGTTCAGTGGAAAGATTAGAGTAGAACAGTGCTAACGTAAATAATCGCATAATTAGAAAAATTAGTCCTAGGATTAAATATATAGTAGAGGTGAAATGGGTAAGGTCATCGACAGCGCAAGCAGAGGACGTTTGCCTTAGCAAGACGTCGGGATTGATTCTGAGCATGGAGGGGAGGACGGGTGTGATTTTAAAGAGTTGTGACCTGAGTGGAAAAAAGCTGAGGGCACCGGATCGTCCGGCTTTGTAGGAGGTGAAATTATATTTTAGGCTAGAAACGCTGAGGTAATTAGTAGGTTCAGAAGAGTTGGAAAAGCCTGGAAGTGTGGCTGGAGGAACCAAGGACGTACGCAGCAGGGGATGCGTGCGTGGGCAGCAGCGACTAACAGCCCGGATAGCCGCCGGGCGGTATGGGACCCCGGGAGGGGCCGCGGCTGCACCCGGCCCCCCGCTCCGCACCATCCCAGGGAGCAGGTGGCAGCGCGACCCGCGGGAAGCGCGGGTGGAAGGCGCGCGCTGCGAGATGCAGAGCGGGTGGGGCGCGCCGCAGCGCTGGGCGGGCGGCGCCGCTGGCCGCCGGGACTGAGGGGCGGGCCGGAGCGGGCCGGCCTCCGCGCGGCACTTGGCACGCACGCGCAGACTGGCCGTGGGGCCCAGAGGCACAGAGGAGGGGAAGCGAGAAAGAGGGGGGTGTGGAACGTATTTCCGCTCTGGCGGACAAATAATCCCGGCCAAAGGGGAGGCAAGGCCATCCGGCCCTTTAACCGCGTGGGGGTGCTGGTGAAGAAAGGGGGGGTCGGGAAAGGGGGATCCTGCTCCTTTAATTTCCTCCCCTCTTCCTCCTCCCCGAGTCCTCGCCGCCGCCGCCGCCGCCGCGCGCGCGGGGCCTGGAACACACGGCACGAGCCGCCCCCGCCCCTCCCCCTTACGCCCACGCGGAGCCGGCCCCGCGCGCGCGCCCCGTGCACCCCCGCGCCTGCGCGCTGCCCAGGCGCTGCCCGTGTGTGGGGGGCGCCACCGGCCCCGGGGGGGGGTTGGGGAAAATAGGGGGGAAAAAAAAACAGCGTGCGGAACCGGGCCAGGTGAGAGGCGCGTGCACTCAGAGTCGTTGGGATGGGGGGGCGTGCCACGGAGCTCTGAGCGTGGGGGGGGGTGTGCACGAGGCGTGCAGGCGGCGGGGGGAGGACGTGAAAGGCGCGTGCAAACGTGTAAAGGGGGGCGGAGGTATGAGGCAGTGGGCAAAGGGCGGGGTGAGAAGAGCCTGCAAGCGGAGCCACCCTGGAAACCGAAGACCCAGGCCTTTGCTTCCCCCACACCCTTTCTTCGGCCTTTGACCGTGGGCGCGCGGGCTCGCCCCATCCTAGCGGGCTGCCGGGCTGGGGGGTGTGGACGCCGCTGCCCCGCCCCCGGGAACCACGCCTCCCTCCTCTCCAAGGGACAGCGCCTCCCCCGGGTTGGGGAAACTGAGGAAGGGGCCTGAAGACTGGGAGATCGGATGGGGGTGCTGGGCAAGAATGGGGGGAAGGGTCCTGGAGCCTTGGCTTCCTGAAGCCAGAGACCTTTGTCTCTGACTGGTTTCCTTCCCACCCAGGGTTGCCCACCCCTGCCACAATGGCCTCTGGGGTGGAAGTCCTGCGTTTCCAGCTGCCAGGCCATGAGGCCGCTACGCTGCGGAACATGAACCAGCTCCGGGCAGAGGAGCGGTTCTGCGACGTTACCATTGTGGCCGACAGCCTCAAGTTCCGAGGCCACAAGGTCATCCTGGCCGCCTGCTCGCCATTCCTGCGAGACCAGTTCCTGCTGAACCCCAGCTCTGAGCTGCAGGTCTCCCTGATGCACAGTGCACGCATCGTGGCTGACCTGCTCCTCTCCTGCTACACGGGGGCCCTGGAATTCGCTGTTAGGGACATCGTCAACTACCTGACAGCCGCCTCCTACCTGCAGATGGAGCATGTGGTGGAGAAATGCCGGAATGCCCTCAGCCAGTTCATTGAGCCCAAAATTGGCCTCAAAGAGGATGGGGTCAGTGAGGCTAGCCTTGTGAGCAGTGTCAGTGCCACCAAGTCTCTCCTCCCTCCAGCCAGGACCCCAAAGCCAGCCCCCAAGCCCCCACCCCCACCTCCTCTACCCCCTCCACTCCTGCGGCCAGTGAAGCTGGAGTTCCCACTGGATGAGGACCTGGAGCTGAAGGCAGAGGAGGAGGATGAGGATGAGGACGAGGACGTGTCTGACATCTGTATCGTCAAGGTGGAGTCAGCGCTGGAGGTGGCTCACCGGCTCAAACCCCCTGGAGGCTTGGGAGGGGGTCTGGGTATTGGAGGCTCCGCGGGCAGCCACCTTGGAGAGCTAGCCCAGAGCAGTGTGCCCCCCAGCACTGTAGCCCCACCGCAGGGTGTGGTGAAGGCCTGCTACAGCCTGTCGGAGGATGCAGAAGGGGAGGGCCTGCTGTTGATTCCCGGAGGCCGGGCCAGCGTGGGGGCCACCTCGGGCCTGGTGGAAGCGGCAGCGGTGGCCATGGCTGCCCGGGGGGCGGGGGGCAGTCTGGGAGCGGGGGGCAGCCGGGGACCCCTGCCTGGGGGCTTTTCGGGTGGAAACCCCTTGAAGAACATCAAGTGCACCAAGTGCCCGGAAGTGTTCCAGGGCGTGGAGAAGCTGGTCTTCCACATGCGGGCACAGCACTTCATCTTCATGTGCCCTCGCTGCGGCAAGCAGTTCAACCACAGCAGCAACCTCAACCGCCACATGAACGTCCACCGCGGCGTCAAGTCACACTCCTGCGGCATCTGCGGCAAGTGCTTCACGCAGAAGTCCACACTGCACGACCACCTCAACCTGCACTCAGGAGCGCGGCCCTATCGCTGCTCCTACTGCGACGTGCGCTTCGCCCACAAGCCTGCCATTAGGCGGCACCTCAAGGAGCAACACGGAAAGACCACGGCCGAGAACGTGCTGGAGGCCAGTGTGGCCGAGATCAACGTCCTCATCCGCTAGCTGGGCAGGCGTGGAGGCCAGGAGGCTGGGGTCCCTGAGCTGGGTGGGAAGAGGGCTCTTTGGCCCAGGAGAATTGAGGGGTAAGGGGGGCTAGGGCAGAAAGGTAGAGTGGGGAGCCTGAGCAGACACACGTCCTGAGGGAGGGAGGAAGATTCCTTGGAGAGAACACTCTGCCTCTTCAGAGTGGAAGAAAAGGATGAAGCCAGGGACAGCGTTTCTTGAGAAGGCCAAGGGGATACGGGGTCCCAAAGAAAGATTTTCTTCTCTTAGAGGTGCATGTATATGTGGAGGGAGGGGAAAGGGTCCTATAGAAGAGGGAAAACAAAGACTGGGAAATGTTTTATTCCTGTCTGAGGCTGCCCATGGGGAGATTCTGACATTTCTCGAGTTAAGAATGGTGGGTGGGTGGGTGGGAATAGGGAGGGTATTTGGCAGGAGGCAGCTTAGGTGCTCCGGCTTAGAATAGATGCTTGGGAGAGGGTGTGGTAGGGGAGAAAGAGTACTGAGTCCCAGAAAAGTAAAGGGGAGACAGTTCTTGCATGCTGGGGAAATGGGACTGTGGATGCAAGGCTCACCGAAACTTGAGGGAGAACAAAGGTGCCAGGTAAGAAAACGTGGGGGTGAGCATCCTGGGTAGATATTGGGAAGTGGGGGTACAATAGCAAGAACAATGAATAGATGTGGGTGGGGGGGAGGGGACTTAGAAGAAAGAACACAAGAAGGGCTGTTGGCAGAGGAGAGGAGTAGTGACTTATACAGTATTTTTTAAGAAAACAAAACGTATTTTTTAGGATTTTTTCTGGAGTTTGGGGTTTTAGTTTTTCTGCTTTTGTTTTCCACAAAATAAAAAAAACTTTTTTTCTTTATACTCTGGCAACTGCGTGTATATGACTGTCCCACTATACTAGACAGCTTCTCCCTGTGATGCTGTGTGCTCAATACCTAGAGGTCACAACTCATGCAGGTCCCATGCCTGAAGAAGCCCAGCCCTAAACATGGAAAGAGAATGTGTGTGCCAAGTGAACTCCTCTGACCAGGGACATTCTCCTCCCCCAGTTCTGCAACCTCAACAACTAGCCAGATACCTCATAGCACAAGTCATGGCAGTACATACGAACTGCTCTTCTATTTGAGGGGTTTGGTATCAGTGCTAGGGATGAGCTACAGGTGGCCAATGTGCCCATGGAAATTGTAAGTTGGAATCTGTGTTTGAGCATTTTTTGTCTGGGAGAAATTGTTCCTGTCATGGGAAAGCTAGAAACTGCTACATTTGGGTTGGGGTGTGGGGAAGACTACAATTCCCAGAAAGCTCTGGAATAGTTACCCAAAGGGAACTACAGTTCCCAGAAGGCCTTGAATTGGCCTCAGGTGCCCTACGTGCCAGTGTCAAATATGGTTTGTGAAATCATAACATATTCTCCAAATTGTGACTGTGATACCTAAGGGGATGGTACCCTAAATACTGGTATCAAAGTTGTTTATCTTGGTGTGTATCACTCATACTTAAAACTGTCGGCTAGGCCATGATCCACGAGTGCCTGTGCTCGTAACGTGTTTGGCAAAAAGGATTACTTACTGCAGTGTCACCAGACGGTAATGACGCTCGGGCCCCTGGGCTTACCTGGATTCCCTAATGGGTGTAGCGGCGTAACACGCCAGGCATAAATAGAAAAGACATTTAACCCCAGGTTTTCAATAGAGGACGCTGCTCCAGGGACGTGAAGCAGCGTGCTAGAACCAGCCAGGAAAAAAGGTGTCCCCTGCGCGTCCCTATCGCCCCCTTTTTGTTCATTAGACGAGGCCAAAACTGAGGCCGAGTCTTCCATTTGGTGACCCAGAAACTAGAAAGACAGAGAAGCAACCAGAAGCGGGATAAGCACAAACGGGCCAGAAGAAGTACAGCCGCTGCCGAGAGCCAGAAGTTTAGACACTCTGCTTGTTACCTAAAACCAGGTGGGGATGGAGAAGCCACACCTGGACCGAGGCGTGCCTCGCCCTCCGTTCCCTGCAGAGAAGAGGCCAGCAATGACAGGAATTCTCCCCTGCAGTCCCCAGCTTAGGACAGCCACAACCATCTCCAAGGACGCTCTCGCGGGGAAAATGGCCAGAAAGCGCGTAGCGGCTCCTTTAAGGCTCCTCCTCGCCCGCCCACCCTCGCTCACGTGACCCGGGGCGGCCGCGCGCCGGCTCGGCCCCCAGCGCAAGCGGCGATGGCGGCGGCGGCGGGAGCTGCAGCGGCGGCGGCCGCCGAGGTGCGGAAGGGGAGGGGGAGAGGCGGGTGCATGCCCGCGCGCGCGCCCGGGGGAAGCGCGCACCCGCGCAATGCTCCGGGGGTGCAACGGGGCCGGGGGGCCCGGGCGGGACTTGCAGCAATCCGGGGGGCCAGCACCGGGGACGGATGAGGGGACCAGGGGGTGGGAGGTGGGGGGAGTGGGCACGGAGGCGCGCGTGCAGCCGCCGGCTGCCCCTGAGTGGGCGGCGGGCGCCGGGGCCCCAGGATCACGCGCAAGGAGCACGAGGGGCCGTCCACCGGGCTGGGGAGCAGCGGGTGCTGGAGGGGTTGGTGCCCGGGGTCCCCGCGGCCTGGGGGACAAAGGGGGAACGACGCGTGCAGCCGGTAGGAGGGGGCGGGGCCGGGGCGCAGAGGCCCCGCCCCCTCCCCCTCCTCTCCTCTCGGCCCCAGAGATGCGGGGTCTACCGAGAGGGAGGGGGCTGATGCGAGCCCGGGGGAGAGGTCGTGCGGCCCCTCCAGGCAGCCGAGGCCGCGGAAGGGGGGGCCCCCACAGAGGAAGAGGTAGGCCCCGGAGCCTACTTTCTCTTCCCAGGGCCCAGGCATCCTGGGCCCCCCAACTCCCTACTGGGCTGACCAGACCTCCTGTTCCTTGTCTCCCCTCCCAGGGGGAGGCCCCCGCTGAGATGGGGGCACTGCTGCTGGAGAAGGAGACCAGAGGAGCCCCTGAGAGAGGTGAGTGCAGCAGAAACAGGCCCAGGTGGACCTTAACCACCCCTAATACAGGATCCCCTGAGCCTGTAGCCCGGAACTTTTTCTCTTCCTCTACAGTTCATGGCTCTTTGGGGGACAACCCTCGTAGTGAGGACACCCTGCCCAAGGCCAACCCTGACTCCCTGGAGCCTGCTGGACCCTCATCTCCAGCGTCTGTCACTGTCACCGTTGGTGATGAGGGGGCTGACACCCCTGTAGGGGCTATACCGCTCATTGGAGATGAACCGGAGAATCTCGAGGGAGATGGGGACCTCCATGGAGGCCGGATCCTGCTGGGTGAGAGGCTGGGGAGTCTAGGGGTGTGGCGGGGGAGTCTTCTGACTTCACCGTCCTTATCTTGCCTTCTGCCTGTCTGCCTGTTTTCTAGGCCATGCCACAAAGTCATTCCCTTCTTCCCCCAGCAAGGGGGGTGCCTGTCCTAGCCGGGCCAAGATGTCAATGACGGGGGCCGGAAAATCACCTCCATCTGTCCAGAGTTTGGCGATGAGGCTGCTGAGTATGCCTGGGGCCCAGGGAACTCCATCAGCAGGGCCTGAACCCCCTCCAGCCACCACCAGCCCAGAGGGGCAGCCCAAGGTCCACCGAGCCCGCAAAACCATGTCCAAACCAGGAAATGGACAGGTGAGGATTAGGGAGTGGGGTGGGAGAGATTGGAGTAATCAACCATAAACTCCTGGTGGGCTTTTTTACAGTTTAACTTCTGGCCTTCTCTAATCCATTCACACCTTCACATATTTAACCAGGGGGATACTGTGTGTCACATATCAGGCTGGCCTTAATCTGTGAACCAACAGATAGGGTCCTGTCTTCTGGAGTTTACATTCTTGGGGTAAACATGGTGAAAGTAGAAGTTATAGATGTTAAAGAGTTAATCATATAGTTAATGTCTTAGTTACTCTGAGGATAATGACTAAGTGAAGGAATTTCTAACCATTCTTCCTTTCTACCTCCAAGCAAGCCCTGGGGGAGTTTTTTCATCCTTTCTTTGAAACTGCCTCTGCTCCATTTGTAAAGTTTTTGCTGGCAATCCCAACGGGGAAGGAAATGACAGACAGAGGAGGGGAGTGACAAAGGCCCAGAATCCTTGACAAGGTTTTAGGGCTCTTGGTATCATACCTATTGTCTGCATAAAGGAAAAAACTGAAGCAAACTTAACATAAGTAGAGGGTTCATCTGGATCAAGTTTGAGGACTGTAGCCTGGGAGCAAGTTAGGTTATACAGCAACTTCCAGTCTGATTAACTGCAGTTACTGGTAGGTTTCTAAAGGAAAAGGAGTGGCAGTTCCTAAATTGTTTGCCAATAGTTTACATTAAAATAACATAAGCTATTGATTGGCTATATATTGTTCTTTGTATCAAAAATTTTGGGAACTTGAAGATTAAGGATGAGGTAACACAGCTAGCAGGAACAAAAGGCCTTTAAACAGTTGCCGTTATGATAAAGTTTCATTTATAAATTAGGTGCAGTAAGAAATTAACAACAATAACTAATGATAAAATAGCACAAGTATAATGATAAGCATCACTGAGAAAGTAGAGGTAAGGGGATGCTACTGTAACCTAAAATTCACCATCTAAGCCATTTTTAAATGGACAGTTTAGGACCAGGCACGGTGGCTCATGCTTATAATCCTAGCACTTGGAGGGGCCAAGATGGGGGGATCACTTGAGGCGAGAAGTTTGAGACCAGCCTGAGCGAGAGTGAGACTCTGTCTCTACAAAAAATAGGAATATTAGCCAGATGTGGTGGCATACATCTGTAGTCCCAGCTACTTGGGAGGCTGAGGCAGGAGGATCGCTTGAGCCCAGGAGTTTGAGGCTTCAGTGAGCTGTGACAATGGCACTTTACTCCAGCTTGGGCAACAGAGTGAGACCCTGTCTCAAAAAAAAAAGTATACTGGATAGTGGTATTAAAACTGTCTTAATGTTATATAACCATCAACCTCCATAGCCTTTCCATCTTGTAAAACTGAAGTTCTGTACCTATTAAACAACAACTCTTCATTCCCCTTCCCCCCACCCCCCAGCCCCTGGCAATGACCTTTCGTTTCCATCTCTGAATTTGACTGTTTTAAGTATCTCACATAAGTGGAATCATACAGTGTCTTTTTGTGACTGGCTTATTTCACATAGCGTAATGTCTCCAAGGTTTATCCCTGTAGCATGTCAGAGTTTCCTTTTTATAGCTGAATAATATTCCACTGCATGTATATACCACAGTGGCACTTGGATGGCTGCCACGTTTTAGCTATTGTGAATAACGCTGCTACAACAGCATTGGCATACGAAGGTCCTTTAGCTTTGCTGAGGTTGTTTTCTCAACTGTAAAATGGATGAGAAAACAACCCTCTGCGTGGTTGCAAAGATAAGTGAGTGTTAGGTGTGGGGTGTGCTTGACACACTTCCTCTGGGGAAACAGCAGGTGTTCTTACTGCTGCTTTCTGGTTACTGGTGCTTCAGATGGCATTTTTGAGAGTGTGGCTCACTACCTGACCTCCACTTGGGGCTCCAGGCAAAGCCAGGCAGAACTGTAGGTGCTCTCTGACCCTAAGTGTGCTCCCTCTTGGCCCCCAGCCCCCGGTCCCCGAGAAGCGGCCCCCTGAAGTGCAGCATTTCCGCATGAGTGATGACGTCCACTCTCTGGGGAAGGTGACCACAGGTCAGTCCCACCTCTCATGCCCTGTGGCTTGCTGTGGTCTATCCTGAGGGCTTAGCGTCCAGGTCTCATTCCTTTCTCTCCTTGCAGACATGGCCAAAAGGAGGAAGCTGAACTCGGGAGCTGGACTGGTGAGCCTGTGGGGCAGGGCCTCTCCCCTGGGGTTGCTCCTGGGGACCCCAGACCCTGGCCCGCATCGTGTGCTCCAGAGAAACAGGTGGAGAGTGCCGGCGGCCTCAATTTTTCTGATCTTTTTCTAGTCGGAGGAGTTGGGTTCTGCCCGGGGTTCAGGAGCAGTGACTGTGCAAAAGGGGGAACCCGGGCCCCTGGAGGAGTGGGAGACAGTGGTAGGTGACGACTTCAGCCTCTACTACGATTCCTACTCTGTGGACGAGCGCGTGGACTCTGACAGCAAGGTGAGGGTCGGCCCGCCCTGCTATCAGCCTCCCCCTGGCCCAGGGCTCTCCAGCCTTCCGTATTCCCTGCCTTTTTCTCTCTCTTTCCTTTTTATCTTCTGAACTCCCACTAATTCACTGCCCTATGCTGTCTGGGACTTGTTTCCAGTGTGCGCTCCCACCCAGTCCATCCCTTGCCCCTTTCCACAGAGTTAGCCATGGCCCAGCACTTTGCATTTATTGTCCCTTTTTTTTAAACATACATTATGCCATTTATATAAAATTCAAAAGCATCTCATTTTGTTGTTTATTTGTTGTTTGCTTGCTTACTCCCTTGCCCTTTGTTTGGTTTTATCTCATATGTTTACTTGCAGTATAATGTTTAGTCTTGCTGGTTTTGCTTTTTATTTAACACTTTATCAGGGAAGCTTTCAGTTGTCCATGCAAGAGTAGAACAGTGAGCCCCCGTGTACCCATCCCCCAGCTCCAACCATTGTTAATCCACAGCTGGTCTTGACCCATCTGTCCCCTTCACACACACCCCCTGTGGATTGTTCTAAAGCAAATCCCAGACATCTGTATCATTTTACCTAGAAATGTTTCCGTACATCTCTCTAAATATAAGGCCTCTTTTTAATGTCACTGCATTATTATTTTCACACCTAAAAAGTACTTCCTAATACCATGTAATAACCTATCAGTTTTCACACTTCCTCAGTTGTTCATGAATGGGTTTTTATCAAATCCAAATGAGGTATACACATTGATTTGATTGACATGTGTCTTGGGTCTCTCTTGGTATTTAGGTTTCCCTGTCTTCTAAAAACATTTTTCTTCCCCATTTATTTGTTGAAGAAACCAGGTCAGTTGCCCTACAGAGTTTCTCACACTTAGAAGTTGGCTGATTGGGTGGGGATTGACACGTTCCTCTCTGCCCAGTATTTCTTGTCAACTGATAGATCTAGAAGCATGATCAACTTCAGGTTCCAAGTAGACTTGACAGTGGGTACATGTGTTTCTGATTGCATCACATTAGGATATAAAGAGCATCTGGCCATTCTTATTAGTGACATTAAGATTGACCAGTGGGTTTAAGTGATGTCAGCCTGATGCCTTTGTTATAAAGTTCCTCATTAGCTTTTCATCTAGAGTTTTTAGTAGTCATTGGTAGTCTTGCCTATCTGTGAACTTCATAAAACAGGCATTGAACTATATGTTTGTCTTCTGCAACTTGCTTTTTTTTTTTATTTAACATTATGTTGCCAAGATGGATATTCACTGTTGTAGCTTCAGCACCTTTTCACTGCTGTCTAATATTCCACCCATCCTCTCTTTGCCTCCTTTCTGCCCACACTCACCTTCTACAGGGAGCCACACCTGGGTGGCAGTGGCAGTGGTCTTGGTGGTGGTGGTGGTTTTTTCCTTTATTTATATCATTGTCTGAGTCCTGGGGGTTGGATATGTCCTGCTCTGCCTCTCTCAGTCTGAAGTTGAAGCTCTGGCTGAACAACTGAGTGAAGAGGAGGAGGAAGAAGAGGAAGAAGAAGAAGAGGAGGAGGAAGAGGAAGAAGAGGAGGAGGAAGAAGAGGAAGATGAGGAGTCAGGGAATCAGTCAGATCGAGTAAGAGTGGGTGGCATCTCCAGAGGAGTGGGGACTGGGGGGCTGGAGGTCTGAGTCCTGGAGGGATGGCTGGGGGTGGGGCGAGGTCCCTAACTCTCTTCCTCCTCTTTAGAGCGGTTCCAGTGGCCGGCGCAAGGCGAAGAAGAAATGGCGAAAGGACAGCCCATGGGTTAAGCCTTCTCGGAAACGGCGGAAGCGGGAGCCTCCACGCACCAAGGAGCCCCGAGGTGAGGAGGTCCTTTGTTTTTGCATCCCCTTATCCAGTCCCCTCCTAGCCCAGAGAACATGCACGTACACACACTCACGAGTGTCCACCCGCATGTACCCACTCATCCAGGCGCCTGCGAGCTCGCACTCTCACCCTCTCTGTCTCTGTGTCAGGAGTGAATGGTGTGGGCTCCTCAGGCCCCAGTGAGTACATGGAGGTCCCTCTGGGGTCCCTGGAGCTGCCCAGCGAGGGGACCCTCTCCCCCAACCATGCTGGTAATTGCCAATTGCTGGGACAGGGAGCCACTAGGGGGCACCCTCAGGGCAGGAGGGAAAGGGGAGGAGGGGAACCCTGCTGGAGCCAGGGTGTCTGTGGCCAGGCTTTGGGGGTTCTCGAGCATGGAGGGAGAGGTAGGGCGGGAGTGAGAGGACTCACTAGGGATCCAGTAGGTGAGGGGCAGAGCCCTCTTCAACTCCCTTTTTCCTCCGTCCAAGGGGTGTCCAATGACACGTCTTCACTGGAGACAGAGCGCGGGTTTGAGGAGTTGCCCCTCTGCAGCTGCCGCATGGAGGCGCCTAAGATCGACCGCATCAGCGAGAGAGCAGGGCACAAGTGCATGGCTACCGAGAGTGTGGACGGAGAGGTGGGCGTGGGCTGCTGGGAGGTGTTCAGGGGATCCAGCCCCGGGCCCCAGCCTCACCCTCTCTTCCTGCCCATCCTCACTGCCTGCAGCTGCTGGGCTGCAATGCCGCCATCCTCAAGCGGGAGACCATGAGGCCATCCAGCCGCGTGGCACTGATGGTGCTCTGTGAGACCCACCGCGCCCGCATGGTCAAACACCACTGCTGCCCAGGCTGCGGCTACTTCTGTACAGCGGCAAGTCACTGGTAGGGCAGAGGGGTGGCGTTCCCCATAGGGGAGGAGGCCCTACAAGCCTGACCATGTCCTTTCCCTGCCCCCAGGGCACCTTCCTGGAGTGCCATCCCGACTTTCGTGTGGCCCACCGCTTCCACAAGGCCTGTGTGTCCCAGCTGAACGGCATGGTCTTTTGTCCCCACTGTGGGGAAGATGCTTCTGAGGCCCAGGAGGTGACCATCCCCCGGGGTGATGGGGTAACCCCTCCAGCGGGCACTGTAGCCCCTGCACCCCCACCCCTGGCCCAGGATGCCCCTGGGAGAGCGGACACTTCCCAGCCCAGGTACGGGCCCCCCCTTCTTGTCTGTCTGTTCCCTGCCCCATCCCTATCTTCTCCAGACATCAGTACCTTCTCCCACAGCGCCCGGATGCGAGGACATGGGGAGCCCCGGCGCCCACCCTGTGATCCCCTGACTGACACCATCGACAGCTCAGGGCCGTCCCTGACCCTGCCTAATGGGGGCTGCCTCTCAGCTGTGGGGCTGCCGCTGGGGCCGGGCCGGGAGGCCCTGGAAAAGGCCCTCGTCATCCAGGAGTCAGAGAGGTGAGCGAGGGGCTGCCCTCAGGCATGGCAGAGCAGTGCTGAGGCTGGAGTCTGAGCGCCACCTCCTCTCCCTCCCTCCTGTGGCAGGCGGAAGAAGCTCCGTTTCCACCCCCGGCAGCTGTACCTGTCGGTGAAGCAGGGGGAGCTGCAGAAGGTGATCCTGATGCTGTGTGAGTGCCGCTCCTTCATCCAGACACCTCGGCTGAGCACCTACCGACTGTATCCCAGGCACTGGGCTCGGGGCCAGGAGTACACTCCTGAAGCACACAGTCCTTGCCCTGAAGGACTTGGTGTGGTGGGAAAAAGGCACACATAGTTGGTGACCATGGGGACAGTGGTGACTCGTGGGTGCTGGGTACTATTCTGAGTGCTGACATGTGTTAACCCACTGAGGCCTTTGGGTGTGAAGGTACAAAGAGGTTGCGTGGCAGTGCGTGGTGGAACTGAGGGCAGGGCTGGGTGTGAGCCCAGGCGGAGCTGGTGCTCTCTGACCCCTGCCCTCCGATCAGTGCCATGGTGGAGGCGAGTGCAGAGGATGCCCAAGAGAGGCTCCTGACCTGGCTGGGGCCCTGAAAAGCCTTCCTGGAGCAAGTGCCACCCACCCCCTTGCTTGCTTACTGCTTATCCTCCCTCTCCCGGTGTGGTGGGCTCTCCCCATAGTGGACAACCTGGACCCCAACTTCCAGAGCGACCAGCAGAGCAAGCGCACGCCCCTGCATGCGGCCGCCCAGAAGGGCTCCGTGGAGATCTGCCATGTGCTGCTGCAGGTCAGCACGGGCCAGCCCTATGCCTCGGACCCCTCCCCTGCCCAGTGCCGCCCTGGTGCCAGCCCTCCTGCCCCTCCTCACAGGCTGGAGCCAACATCAATGCAGTGGACAAACAGCAGCGGACGCCGCTGATGGAGGCCGTGGTGAACAACCACCTGGAGGTGGCCCGCTACATGGTGCAGCGTGGTGGCTGCGTCTACAGCAAGGTGCGTCAGCCGGGCAGGCAGCAGGGAGTGGCCCCGGGAGTCAGGGACCAGCTTTGGGGTGCCAGCCAGAGGGCTCATCGGCCCCTGTCTCTTCAGGAGGAGGACGGCTCTACCTGTCTCCACCACGCAGCCAAAATCGGGAACTTAGAGATGGTCAGCCTGCTGCTCAGCACGGGACAAGTGGACGTCAATGCCCAGGTCAGCACCCGCACAGCTCCCCTGCCTCCCTGGCACCTGGGTTCCACGGCCCAGCCCCAGGCCTGGGTCCCCTTCCCTCTTCATCTGACCCCTGACCCTTTCACTCTGTGTCACACCTCTCCTGTCCGTCCCTATCTTTCTTCCTCTTCGTCTGTATTTCTCCTGTTTTCTTTTTCTTGCTTCTTTCTCTTTATCAGTTTGCAGAATAATCAGTACCTGCCTCAATTTCTGAAAGTGTCCACAGAGGTTTTTTCATTTTTTTGAGACAGAGTTGCGCTCTCTTGCCCAGGCTAGAGTGCCGTGGCATCAGCCTAGCTCATAGCAACCTCACACTCCTGTGCTCAAGCGATCCTTCTGCCTCAGCCTCCCAAGTAGTTGGGACTACAGGCATGCGCCACTATGCCCGGCTAATTTTCTTATATATTTTTAGTTGTCCAATTAATTTCTTTCTATTTTTAGTAGACACGGGGTCTCGCTCTTGCTCAGGCTGGTTTTGAACTCCTGACCTTGAGCGATCTACCCGCCTCAGCCTCCCAGAGTGCTAGGATTACAAGCATGAGCCATGGCGCCTGGCCAAGGTTTTTTCATTAACTGTTTTTTTGTTTTGTTTTTTTGTTTTTTGAGACAGAGTCTCACTCTTGCCCGGGCCAGAGTGCCATGGCATCAGCCTAGCTCACAGCAACCTCAAACTCCTGGGCTCAAGCAATCCTTCTGCCCCAGCCTCCTGAGTAGCTGGGACTACAGTCATGCGTCACCATGCCTGACTGATTTTTTCTATATATTTTTAGTTGTCCAATTAATTTCTTTGTATTTTTAGTAGAGACGGGGTCTTGTTCTTACTCAGGGTGGTTTTGAACTCCTGACCTTGAGTGGTCCTCCGGCCTCGGCCTCCCAGAGGGCTAGGGTTGGTTTTTTCATTAACTCTTGAGTTTTCATAAGTTTTATGTGTTTTATCCTGGTACTGACATTCTTCTTGGTCTTTGAATTCTTCCATCTTTGTCCAGGAGAAGCC
This sequence comes from Lepilemur ruficaudatus, assembly GCA_963574885.1. NCBI lineage: Eukaryota > Metazoa > Chordata > Mammalia > Primates > Lepilemuridae > Lepilemur > Lepilemur ruficaudatus. The sequence goes on along the minus strand of CAUYRT010042902.1, from coordinate 25,367 downwards.
CTTTGTAGTAAGATCCTGTGGCCTTTGAGAGTATCTTGATCTTTCAGCACATTTCCTGCCCCAGACTCAGAATCTACCATTTCTCTAAGAAACTCTCGTTCCTTTACATGGGAAACACTTTTTACAACGTGTGTACCCAGCAGTGTTTATTGCTATTGGGTTATCACTGGCATCTAGGCCTTTTGGATAGGCAGACTTAGGAAATGCATTTTTTTGTTTTGTATTTTTAAGAGACAGAGGTCTTGCTGTGTTGCCTGGGCTGGAGTGCAGTAGCAATTCACAGGCGTGATCAGAGCGTACTGCAGCCTTGAAATCCTGGACCCAAGCGGTCCTCCTGCCTCAACCTCCCAAGTAGCTGGGACTATAAGTGTACACCACAGCACCCAGTCCCCTCTGGATTTTTTTTTTTTTTTTTTTGAGACAGTCTCTCACTATTGCCCTGGATAGAGTGCTGTGGTGTCATCATAGCTTCTGCAAACTTAAACTCCTAGGCCCAAGCGATCCTCCTGCCTCAGCCTCCCAAGTGGCTAGGACTATAAGTGCATGCCACCATGCCCAGCTAATTTTTCTGTTTTTAGTAGAGATGGGGTCTCACTCTTGCTCAGGCTGGTCTTGAAGTTCTGACCTCAAGTGATCCTCCCACCTCCGCCTCCCAGAGTGCTAGGATTATAGACGTTAGCCACTGCGCCTGGCCTGTGGTTTTTATTTATTTATTTTCTGTGTTTTACTTCATGTTTTGTTTTTTATGACAAGGCCTCACTCTGGTGCCCACGTTAGAGTGTTGGGACTCACAGGTACACGCGACCACAGCCAGCTAATTTTTTTTTTTTTAGACACAGAGCCTCACTATGTTGCTCAGGCTGATCTTGAACTCCTGGCCTCACTCGATCCTCCCACCTCGGCCTCCCAAAGTGCTAGGATTACAGGTGTGAACCACCGTGCCCAGCTGTTTATCATATTTTTTTTCTTTTTCCTCAGACATAAGGAAACACCTGGCTGCGTTTTTTTAGAAATAGGAAAATTACTTACCTCATTCTCCCCACAGCCTAGGGCCAATAGGCACTATTTAGGCCCATTTTATAGATGAGAAAAATAAGACCCAGAGACATCAGGTGGCTTGTGCAGGGTCCCACAGCTTGTGGGTAGTGGAGCCAGGAGTCACACTCCAAGTCTGGCTCCAGACATGTACCGTTGCCCATTTGCTGCTTTGGTGAGCAGGGCCAGCTGCCTTCCCTCCCTCACTCCCTTCCCACCCACAGGACAGCGGGGGGTGGACGCCCATCATCTGGGCCGCAGAACACAAGCACATTGAGGTGATCCGCATGCTGCTGACACGGGGTGCCGATGTCACCCTCACTGACAACGTGAGTGGGAGTTTGGATGGGGTTGGGAGGAGGCGGACAGCCCCAGGCTCCTGAGCAAGGGGGAGGCTGGATTCAAGGGCTTAGCTGCCTGTACCCCATTCCTTCCCTCCCACCTCAACAGGAGGAAAACATCTGCCTGCACTGGGCCTCCTTCACTGGCAGCGCTGCCATCGCCGAGGTCCTCCTGAATGCCCGCTGTGACCTCCATGCTGTCAACTACCATGGAGACACGCCCCTGCACATCGCGGCCCGGGAGAGCTACCACGACTGTGTGCTGTGAGCCCACCCCCACGCCCCATGCCCCATTCCCCACCCCTCACAGCCCCAGGCCCCACACGTGGGTGTCCTGTCCCCTGCCCAGGTTGTTCCTGTCACGTGGCGCCAACCCTGAGCTGCGGAACAAGGAGGGAGACACAGCATGGGACTTGACTCCCGAGCGCTCCGACGTGTGGTTTGCGCTCCAACTCAACCGCAAGCTCCGGCTTGGGGTGGGAAATCGAGCCATCCGCACTGAGAAGATCATCTGCCGGTGAGATTTGCCTCCCCCCAGCCCCCCCTACGCCACGAACCCAGAACTGCCACCTGCCCCTTGCTAGGCCCCATTGCATCCCCAAAATAACCCCCAAACCCTCCCCATGCCCCACTGAATCCCCAGAACCACTCCTGCCCCTCTTCCCACTAGGATTGCCAGATACAACAAATAAAAATAAAAGACAAATAGTTAACTGGCATTTCAGATGAATAATGCATGCTGTTTTCATGTAAGAATGTCTAGTGCCGCTGGGTGCGGTGACTGACGCCTGTAATCCTAGCACTCTGGGAGGCCGAGGCAGGAGGATCACTTGAGGCCAGGAGTTCAGACCAGCCTGAGCAACATAGTGAGACCCCGTCTCTACGAAAAATAGAAAAATTAGCCAAGTGTGATGGTGCATGCCTGTAGTCCCAGCTACTCAGGAGGCTGAGGCAGGAGGATCACTTGAGCCCAAGATTTTGAGGTTGCAGTGAGCTAGGAAGATGCCACTGCATTCTATCTGGGGCAACAGAGTCTCTATCTCAAAAAAAAAAAAAGAGAAGGGGGACATACTTATACTGAAAAGTTATTTCTTGTTTATTAAAATTCATATATAACTGGCTGTTCTGCATTTTATCTGGCAACCTTACTCCCCTGAGCCCCATCCCTTCCCCATGCCCAGGCACCTCCCCAGCTCTCTCCTTGCATCTAGGGGAGCCCCTCTCCCCCTGCTCTAGTCCCCCCAGCCTAGACTCCCCCTCTTCTTTAGGGATGTGGCTCGGGGCTATGAGAATGTGCCCATTCCCTGTGTCAATGGCGTGGATGGGGAGCCCTGCCCCGAGGATTACAAGTATATCTCTGAGAACTGCGAGACGTCCACCATGAACATCGACCGAAACATCACCCACTTGCAGGTGAGTGGGGGGCCTTGGGCCTTCCCAAAAGAGCTGCCAAGTACAGTGGTGGACCAGCAGGGGCATCTGGCCAAGGGATTGGGGGCTGAGAGGGAGCCCTGGCAAGGGGTTGCATCCACCCAGGGGAAGGAGTCCTTTTTCTGGGTCACGTTATGGTATCATATGAGCACATGGTAGCCCTGGGGACACCCCCATCGGCAACATAAATTGATTTCCTCTCACTTTGGGACCATCACCATCAATTGTCCTAAAACATGGACCCAAGGAAGGACAGTGGTTGGGGTTTGGGGAGCCCGAGAGTTGAGGAGCCAAAACCAATTCTGGGGGTCGAGCTGACCTCTGCCTCCTTGCCCCAGCACTGCACATGTGTGGACGACTGCTCCAGCTCCAACTGCCTGTGCGGCCAGCTCAGCATCCGGTGTTGGTATGACAAGGTACATGACCCTCGCCTGGCTGGTGATGCTTGGCCACTCTTTCAGAGCAGCTAGCCCTACGCCAACTCCCTGGGACCTTGTCTCACCTCCTGCCCTGTGGGGGAAGTGACAGAGAGGACAGGGAAGACTTAGGAATTTCTGGGATGCTGCCAGGACAGCCATGAGCCTGTGCTCAGGTCTGTGCAAATCAAGGGTGATGCTCATGTGTTTCCTGTTCCCTGGTCTCAGCGCTTATGTGCCCCACCACCCCCCATCCTCCTTGTCTCTGTTGGAGTCAGCAGTGGATTTTTCTGTAGAGTCTTAGGGTTCTTGGGCAGCTGAGATACACCCCCCCAGAGAAACCACTGTCCTCTCCCTCCACACCCCAGGACGGGCGGCTGCTCCAGGAATTTAACAAGATTGAACCCCCCCTGATTTTCGAGTGTAACCAGGCTTGTTCCTGCTGGAGAAACTGCAAGAACCGTGTCGTGCAGAGCGGCATCAAGTGAGGCCCTGCCCCTGCAGGCCCCCCCACCCAACCCCCTATGCCCTTCCCCTGGGGCTTTTCCAGGGCCTCCCTCCAACAGCAGCCTCTCTCCCTCCCCCAGGGTTCGGCTGCAGCTCTACAGAACAGCCAAGATGGGCTGGGGTGTCCGCGCCCTGCAGACCATCCCCCAGGGGACCTTCATCTGCGAGTGAGTTGCCAGGGGGTGCCTTGACACCTGGGGAGAGGAGCGCACAGCCACCTCTGACCCCCAGGCCTCCTGAGTCATGTCTCTCCTCCTGCCCAGTTTCCTGCCAGACTCCTCTGACCCCCACCCCTACAGCCGAGGTCCCCGCCTGCCTCCACTGTGCAGACCACAGAGCCTGTCTCCTCCCCCACCTCCGCGTGTTTCCGAGCTGTGCACCCTCTCCCCACCCTTACTTTCGGGGGAAGCGCCAGTCTTGGAGACAGACAGGCCTGGGATTGAGCCTTGCTCCGCTGCTGGGTGTCCTGGCCAAGTTACTTGACCTCTTTGAGCCTTATTTTTCTTCTCTGTGAAATGGAGGTGACACCAGTTATCTTTCTGTCCACCTCTGAGGCCTGTCCCTCTCCCTCAGTCCTTTCTCTGCCTAGCGTCTGTAATCTCCCCCTTTCTCCTGGCTCCTGCCCCATGGCCCTCAAACTCATCCAGCTCTCCTTTCGCCTTTAAAAACAAACCAGCCCTTCAGCCCCATTTGCCTGTCCAGGGGGCCCTCTAGTTTCTCCTCTCTCCACCATGTCATCTCTCAACCTGTCGGACAAGTGGCCCCTTCCAGCTACGCCTCAGCTTCCCCACTGTCTGCTCACTGCCTGTCCCTGACAAAGTCAGCCTCTGCCCCCAGTCTGCTGACGCTGCCTCTCCTCAGCTGTGCCCGCCCAGCGCCTGCTCTGTGTGTCTTGGTCTTCATTCTCCTGGCTTCTGCTCACCCTGTCTTAGACAGCTGGCTCCTCTTCCCCCGCTGCTGTCCAGATGTGGATGTCCCCAGCCCCTACTCATGCCCTGAGCTTCTCTGTGGCTCCAGCTCTTCCTGCAGCCCTGGCCCCACTTGTCCTTCAGCCCTGCAGCACCCACCCTGCCGGGTGGTTCCTAGTACACAAACCTCCCTGTGTCTAAACCCAAACAAATGTCCCCACCCAAGCCAACTGCCCCTAGACATCAGTCCCCTTAACCACACAGGCTTGGCGTCGAGGCTGGAATGCTGCCCTTTAACTCCCACGCTGCTTCCCCGGGTCTTCCCTCGCCCACACCTGCCAGCCCTGCCTGTCGCTCCAGCTGACGGGGGACCCCAGCTGGCAGGATCGTGCCACGTTGTCCCTATGTGCCTGTGTCTCCATGTTCCCCCTCCTGATCTCCTCTGGGCCCACTAAGCCCTGGAGTCTGGGAGGTTCATGGACAGTGACAGAGCGTTTGACAAGTAGTGCAAGAGGGCTCCAGGGGCTTGTGAGGAGAGACCCTGCTCACCTGCAGAACAACTTCCTGCCCCACAGGTATGTTGGGGAGCTGATCTCCGACGCCGAGGCTGATGTGAGAGAGGATGATTCTTACCTCTTTGACCTAGACAACAAGGTGGGCTGGGGTCCCCCTTCCCCCTGATCCCAGTGGCTGGGTTTCTGGAGTCCCCCACCTCCCCCAGGAAGTCAGCAGATGGAAACCTGGGAGGAGGGACTGGTCGGACTGGGGAGGTTGGCCCACCAGGAGGGCAGGGCAGGGGTGGACTTGAAGAGTGACACCCCGCTCTCAGGATGGAGAGGTGTACTGCATTGATGCCCGTTACTATGGCAACATCAGCCGCTTCATCAACCACCTGTGTGACCCCAACATCATTCCTGTCCGGGTCTTCATGCTGCACCAAGACCTGCGGTTTCCGCGAATTGCCTTCTTCAGTTCCCGAGACATCCGGACTGGGGAGGAGCTAGGGTGAGACTCCAGGGGCTCTGCTGGGGGTGGGAGACGCAATGAGCGTGGGACCTGACGGCTGCAGAGTACCTGCTTTCCAAGCATGGATTAGAGTGAGCTTCTCAGTTTTCAGTGTATGTAAAAGTCCCCTGGACAGTATGTTGCAATGAAGAGTCCTGAGCCTCTCTGTGAGATTCTGATTCAAGAGGTTTGGGATGGGGCCAAGCATCTGCGTTTCTGAGACGTCGCCAGGCGATGCTGATGCTAGGTTCATAGAACATACTGATACGAGGGCTTAGAACCCATCTGGAGAAGATGGGGATGGGTGCCTGCATCCCTTCTAGGGCGTGGGATCCACAGGGTCTTTGGGGTGGGCTTTGGGCGGCTGAGTACAGGTCCCACAAGCTCCTGTGCTTCTGGCAGGTTTGATTATGGCGACCGCTTCTGGGACATCAAAAGCAAATACTTCACCTGCCAGTGTGGCTCTGAGAAGTGCAAGCATTCAGCTGAAGCCATTGCCCTGGAGCAGAGCCGCCTGGCCCGCCTGGACCCCCACCCCGAGCTGCTGCCCGAGCTCGGCTCGCTGCCCCCCGTCAACACCTGAGAACAGACCGCAGGCTTCTCTCCCAGCCTGGACGGCCACCAGCTAAGCAGCCTCCTCTACCACTTGCTGCCCACAGCCACACCTAGGGGTGCTGCCGTCCTCTTCCCCCACCTCCCCTTCACACATTCCTCAACCAGAGACCCCAGCCAGGCCCTGGAGGTCTGACAGCCCCTCTCTCACAGAGCTGGTTCCTCCCTGGGAGGGTGACTTCAGGGCTGGCCACCACCCGCCCCCCACTCTCAGGTGAAGTTTGATCAGTTGAAATCAGGCCTCTGTGCCACCTGGTTTCTTTGGTTCTCAATAAATGTTGGGTTTGGTAATAAACTGTCTGGGTGACTGTTGTGTTGGGGTGGGGAGGAAGCAACAGCCAGAGGGAATGTGGGTCCAAGAGCCAGAGCAGGGGCGGTTGTGGCTGCTGTGGCCAGCCGCCCAGCTGGGGGAGGGTTTTGAGGGACCATGTGTGGCAGGGTGGTCAAGGGCTTAATAAAGGCAAATTTCGACACTTACTCTTTGTGGGGTGGGGGTGTACCACAGTTGAGGTAGTTTGTGAGATTATGGAGCGTTCTATCAGAGTGTGGCGGGTCCTCCACGCTGTGGTCTGCAGCCCGGGCAAGCGGCCCTGAGCCCTTGTCCCAGGCTGAAGCTTCCTGGCTGGCTGGGCACAGAGTTGAGAAGAAGGAACTAGAGTCGGGGACCAGATGGGGGTGGGGCTGTGACGTGGGAGAGGGCGGGGCGGGTGGCAGGTGAGACGCCAGGTCTCCCTGGCTCCAATCACTCCGGAGACTGAGCCATGGGGGGAAAGAAGGACAAGGACGAGGCGGCCTTCGGTGAGGCTGGGGCAGAGGCCCTGACCCTGTGAGGGAGGGGAAGCCCGGTGCTGTGGGAATGGTGGCTGAGGCTGGCTCCAGGGAGAGGAAAGGACAGTCGTGGGTCCCCGAGAGGAGGGCCTGGGCAACAGGAGCCAGGGAAGGAGTCAGGGTCTGGGAAGGAGGATGGGGCTGGGGCTGGAGCCACTGCTGGGAGCCTGTAGGGAGTGCAGCTGAGGTCTGCGTGTGAAGAGGTGGGGCTGGGGTCCCTTGGAGGGGTGGGGGATTTCAGGCCTGGACTCAGGGTCCCCGAGGGCTGGGCCCTGGGAAGCAAAGCCTGGAAAGCAGGCAGGGTGAGGGTCCTGAGCAGGGAATGGGCCTGTAGGCTGGGAGCCCACATGCTGCAGAGCCTGCAAGGGTGAGGCTGGAGTTTCTGTGAAGAGGAGTCTAGCCTGGCCTCTGGTCCCTGAGGAGGAAGCTGCTGGTGGCCCTACTGCAGGGGTCTCTGTGAAGAGTGGCAGGAGGAGTGGGCTCTGCTGGGGGAGTTGGGGCTGAGGGTCTCACTGGGGTCTCTGGGCAGTGAGGAGTAGGAGCCAGTCTGGAGGGGCAGGCAGGACCTTCCGGGAGAGAGGGCAGGGAGCCTGTCTCCAGAATCTCTGAGGAATAGGGGTCCGAGGAGAGGGTTGAGGACCAGCCTCGGATGGAGTGGGGGACCTGCCTGCCTTTAGGGTTTGGGGGTCTGAGCTCCTGGTCTGAAGTGGGGAACCCTGAGGGAGGGGGCTCCTCGAGGTGGGGCTGTAGTCCCTTGGGGCCTTGGGGAAGGGGCAGCAAGGATCCCAAGTAGACTTCCTGGAGCAGCTTTGGGTCAATAATTGACCTCGTGTCCGTAAGCCATTGAGGGACAGAGTCCAGAGCACCTGGGAGCGTGGACCCCGCCCCGCCCCTTCCCGGCCTCTGAGGTGCCCACAGCACCCTGGCAGCCTGGCCCCACCTCCTCCCCGTGTGTACTCAGGGAGGACCAGGAACAGGATGCATCCACAATCTCAATGGCTAGGCTCAGGTGTCACCCTGACTGCCCCCCCAGAGCCTGGCGGTAGCCCAGGGACAGAAGTTCCTCCAGAGTGGGGGTCTGCAGGAGTCCCCTCCCTCCCCAGGCCCTGCAGGGGTTGGCACCTTGGGCTCCAGTTTCTTTCCCATGGCCTTGGGCCAGAGGGTGGAGATAGGGCCTGGGGCAGAGGTGGGGAGGGGCTGTGACCTCCCTGAGGGGCTTGGGGATCTGTGTGGCCCCTGGACAGGGCATAGGGAGGGGAGAGGGATGAGGATGAGGGAGTGAGAGCCACTGAGACACAGAGTCCCGCATCCCAGCTGGTGGGAGACTGAGAAATGGGGCAGGGTGAGGCAGGGCACTTCCCAGGCTGACAGCCTTGAGGCGTGAGCAGGAAACTATAAAGGCCCCCCCTCCCGCCAGGCTGCTGGGGCTGCTGGAGCTGCTGTCCTGCAGAGCCTCCCTTCCTTGTTCCTCAGGGTCCCCTCCTGCCAGTCCTGCCCCAGTCCATTTTCCCGCAAACACCTGAGGCCTGGGGAGGATCCTGGGGTGGGAGGATTCAGAAGGACAGGACGTGGGGAGAAAGACTACTCATTTTCCACACTCCTCCCCACTCCCCTCAGGGAAGCCAGTCAAATACGACCCCTCCTTTCGAGGCCCCATCAAGAACAGGTGAGTTCTGGGCTCTGCCCTGGGGACGGGAGGACTCATATTTGCTTTCTATTTACTGAAGTATTACCAAGAAACTTGTGAAAAATAAATCTCAGCTGGGCACGGTGGCTCGTGCCTGTAATCCTAGCACTCTTGGAGGCCGAGGCGGGCGGATTGCTCAAGGTCAGGAGTTCGAAACCAGCCTGCGCAAGAGCGAGACCCCATCTCTACTACAAATAGAAAGAAATTAATTGGCCAACTAAAAATATATAGAAAAAATCATCCGGGCATGGTGGCACAAGCCTGTAGTCCCAACTACTCGGGAGGCTGAGGCAGAAGGATTGCTTGAGCCCAGGAGTTTGAGGTTGCTGTGAGCTAGGCTGACACCACAGCACTCTAGCCCGGGCAACACAGTGAGACTCTGTCTCAAAAACAAAAACAAAACAAAAACCCACTGATGCCCACTCTCCAGCATCCCCCAATTCTCCAACCTGTGACCCATGCAGACCATGGCCCCCTCATCTGTTCTCCAAAGGCTCCCCCAGCTCTCCCTCTCATTTCTCTCCCAGGGGCTGCACGGATGTCATCTGCTGCATCCTCTTCCTGCTCTTCATTTTGGGTTACATCGTGGTGGGGATCGTGGGTGAGTTTCCAGCTGCTCAGCGTGGGGGCGGTGGGTGAGGGGCAGTAACCCAGGGAAGTACCACACACATGGCTACTCCCTCCAGTGAGTCATCTGTGTGTCTGTCTCCAGCCTGGATGTATGGAGACCCCCGGCAAGTCCTCTACCCCAGGAACTCTACAGGGGCCTACTGTGGGATAGGGCAGAACAAGTGAGTACAAAAGCAAGAAGAGGTGGGTAGCAGGGGGGTGAGGTGGGGATGGCCAAGAGATACCCCCCAACTCAAGCTGCAGACCTGGCCATGCTCTTCCACACCCTTTCCCTTTTTGTTCCTACCCCACCCTCCGCCTGCTGGAATTGGACCCCTCCAGGCCAGACTGGACAGTTAGCTCCGGAGGCCTCCCAGAAGTGGGAGGCAGTGCAGAGTCAGGTTACGTGCATGGAATTTAGGGTTCAGAGATTGGTGTTTGGATCCCCAGCTGGACCAAGCTTTGGTTGTGTGGCCCTGGGCCAGTTACTCAACTTCTTTGAGCTTTGATTTCCTTGTCTGAAACTCAAGGATGATTCCAGAAATGATACCATCAGTCCTTACATGCAGGAAATGTTCAATAAATAATGAAACCTCTAACATTTATATAGCATTTACTCCAGGCAGGCAGTGTACTTTACACACACAAACTCATTTAAACCTTATGAGGAGGCCAAGTGTGGGGGCTCACACCTGTAATCCTAACACTCTAGGAGGCCAAGGCGGGAGGATCACTTGAGCTCAGGCGTTCGAGACCAGCCTGAGCAAGAGCAAGACCCCATTTCTACAAAAATAAATAAATAAACTTTAGGAGGTAGTACTATTAGTATTTTATACATGATGGAATTCTGCCTTGCTCAAGGTCAGAAAACTGATAAGAGGTATGTGGCTCCAAAGTTCATGCTCTCGGCCATTTGTTAGCTGTTGCAATGCTGAATTACTCTGAGAAATCTTCTCAGTGTCTCCCCTACCTTGCCAACTGAGATAGGGCCAGGAGCTTGGTGTGACTTGTCTGGGCCATGCTGGGCCCACCGCAGTCTTGGGGACCACCCTACTAGAACCTCTTCTCCCCCAACACCTGGCCAGGCCCTGATGCATGTGCTTCCTCCCCTCCTGCAGAGATAAACCATATCTCCTGTACTTCAACATCTTCAGCTGCATCCTGGCCACCAACATAATCACAGTTGCTGAGAATGGTCTACAGTGCCCCACGCCCCAGGTCAGGGCCTGGGACCTGCCTCTGCCCCAGATTTTCCCCAGGGTCTCAAGTACCAGCCCCTTAGCACGCTCTCTGCCCCTAGGTGTGTGTGTCCTCCTGCCCAGAGGCCTCATGGACTGTGGGAGAGAACCAGTTCTTGCAAACAGTTGGGGAGGTCTTCTATACTCAAAACAGGAACTTCTGTCTGCCAGGGGTGCCCTGGGATATGGTGAGCATTGCCCCAACACCATCCTTGTCACCCAGGAGGGCCCATAATGGAGTGGAAGGGGAAGTTGGATGGATGGTCACCAGGTAGGCTGTCCTGGGGAGGGTGGGACAGGCTAAGCCCCCGCGGTGGTGGTGATAATGAGGGGACCCACTTCATCCTACTCTGTGGCTGTGTGTCTGTCTGTCCTCCCGCATATCACAGCAAGTGCTTGAAAGCCTGAAACAGGAACTCTGTCCCAGTTTCCTGCTCTCCTCTACTCCAGGTAAGAGCACAGATTCCTTCCTTAGACAGCATCTACTCCAATATTTTCATGGCTCAAATGAGGAAACCAGACCCAGAGAAAGTAAAGTCACACAGCTTGTTGATGGCAAAATTGGAATTAGCAGCAGGTCCTCATTTCTCTCTTTGTGGCATGATCCTGTAGTCAGACCATCAGTGCTTTTCGGGTACCTGCTCCCAGGACCTGAAAAGGTGACCCTCTGGAAAGGTGGATCCACCTGGAAAGATGACCCCCTCCTTTCCAGCCGGGTGCTGGAAACAGAGGCAGGGAAGATGCAAACTGCTCCCTGCTTGAGCTATGTTCTAGGTGGAAAGATCAGGCATGTTCACAAATGGACTACATGAGAATCCCATGAAAACATACTCAGGTGAAGCTATACACACATCTTTTTATATGTGCATAGGGAAAAGACTAGAAGGATATTTATCTAAATGTTATGTTAATGTGGCTGAGTGGTGGGATCACAGCTGACCTTTTTTTGTATTTCCTTCCTTCTTTCCTTTTTGTTGAGACAGAGTCTCACTTTGTTGCCTGGGCTAGAGTGCTGTGGCATCATCATAGCTCATTGCAACCTCAAATTCCTGGACTCAAGTGAACCTCCTGTGGGATTACAGGCACATGCCACCACATCTGGCTAATTTTTATCTTTTGTAGAAACTGTGTCTCGCTATTGTCCAGGCTGGTCTCTTAACTCCTGGCCTCGAGTGATCCTCCCACCTTGGCCTCCGAAAGTGCTAAGATTCCAGGCATGAGCCACCTTACCCAGCCTTGTATGTTCTCTTTTTCTTTTTTCTTTTTTTCTTTTTTTTTTTTTTTCCTTCTTTTTTTCTTTGAGACAGGGTCTTGCTTTGACCCTCAGGCTGGAGTGCAGTGACATGATCACAGCTCACTGCAACCTCCAACTCCCAGGCTCAAGTGATCCTCCTGCCTCAGCCTCCAAAGTAGCTGGGACTGCAGGTGCCCACCACCACATCTGGCTAATTTTTCTATTTTTAGTAGAGACGGAGTCTTGCTCTTACTCAGGCTAATGCTCTTCTTTCTAACAGCAAATGTCATTTTTTAATAGAAAAGATTTTTTAAAAATTATAGCATGAGAAAAGATGTCCAGTTCTCAATGTGAGTACAATAGGATGTATCTCAAGTGTATGCTCCAAAGTCAAGTAGATCTAGATTTAAATTCTAGCACTTTCTAGCTGTGTGGTCTTGGGCCAATTGTTCAACCTCTCTGAGCCTTGTTTGCTCATGTTTAGAATGTAAATGACAAGCAAGCCTGCCTGGCAAAGTTGCTGTGAGGATGGCAATAAATGGCTTCATGGGCACATAACAGGTGCCACAGGAGATAGGGATGGGCTGAGAAGGCTTCCTGGAGGAGGTGAGATGGAGCTAGAACTGAAGAGGAGTGCTGGATGGGCTTCTGGAGGAGATGGCCCTGAGAGAGGGGCACAGCAAGAGAATGGTATAGAGGTGACAGGAAAGAGGGCTGGACTCCGATGGGAAGGCAGACACTGTCTCCCGGGTAGAGGCTGGAGATGTCTGAGCAGCACAGGGACCTAGAGCCCTGGAATGATGAGGTCCATGCTGTGTCATGGCCTCCCTGGCACTCAGGCACGGCACAGATTGAAGGGTGGCAAGGTGTTGTACAAGGCAAGGCCAGAGGGCAGGAGGATCTGAAGCAAGGCAGCCTGGGGAAGGGAGATGAGCATGCGCAGGCCCTGCAGGGCAAGAGCTCCTGTTTGGCCGTGGGATCCAGAGCAGCCTCTGGGGGAGCAGAGTCCATCACTCCTCCCTCCCCTGAGGGCCCTGTGGGCTGGGAGAGAGGCCAGAGACCTTCCAGGCGAAGCCCTGGCCCTCCCACCTAGCATCTGGGTTCTCCCATCCAGCTCTGGGGCGCTGCTTTCCATGGTCCAATGTTACTCCACCTGAACTCCCAGGGATTACCGGCAACATCTCTCAGGGCATCAGGTAGGCATCTCCTTTACCCCATATTGCCGTCCTACAGCCCTCCCCACCCACAGCACCATCTGACTCTGTCTCTCCTCATCAGCGGTCTTATTGACAGCCTCAATGTCCGAGACATCAGTGTTAAGATCTTTGAAGATTTTGCCCAATCCTGGTATTGGATTCTTGCGTGAGTCACCAGATTTCTCCCTACTCTCTTGTCCTTGCCTCCTCCCCTCCCTGATCCTCTACCCCCCAACCCAATGTCTGAAGCAGAGGCTTTGGGCAGAGGAGGAAGAGCCAGCGCTCAGAATGGACCTCCAAGCCCTACCAGGTTTATAAAGGAAAGGGGGTCTAATCTGAGGACATTGGATAGTATGAGAAAAGGCATTTGGGGACCTCTGAAAGTGGAAAGATTTGGGGCACCAGAGGTGACCCCCTCCTTTCTCACCTGCCTACAGTGCCCTAGGTGTGGCTCTGATCCTGAGCCTGCTATTTATCCTGCTCCTGCGCCTGGTGGCTGGGCCCCTGGTGCTGGTGCTGATCCTAGGGGTACTGGGCGTGCTGGCATATGGCATCTACTACTGCTGGGAGGAGTACCGACTGCTGCGGGACCGGGGTGCCTCCATCTCCCAGCTGGGCTTCACCACCAACCTCAGTGCCTACCGCAGCGTGCAGGAGACCTGGCTGGCCGCCTGTGAGTGCCCTGCCCACCCCCCGAGCCACCAGCCACCCAAGGACTGCCCTGGGGCATGCCTGGCCCTGGCCCTGACCCAGGCGCCTCTGTTCCTGTCCCCTGCAGTGATCGTGTTGGCTGTGCTTGAGGGCATCCTGCTCCTGATGCTCATCTTCCTGCGGCAGCGGATTCGCATCGCCATTGCCCTTCTAAAGGAGGCCAGCAAGTTAGGGCCTCTCTGGGAAGGAGTTGGGGCTGAGGGCAGTGTGGGCCCAGGATGGGGGTGCTAGGGAGGTGGCAGGGAGCCCCAGAGGAGAAGCACAGTGGTTAACACTGCTGTGTGACTTAGCTTCTCTGAGCCTCAGTTTCTCCATCTGCAAAATGGGGATAATAATAGTTTCTACCTTACAGCGTTCTCCTGAGGATTAAATGAGTTGGGGTGTGCCACGTGCCTGGGCAGGAGTGGTGGTGGTGTCAGGGGATAGCAGGGAATCCAGGCAGGGAGGAGAAGCGGCAGCTTGCTGTCAGCCAGGAACTGTCCCATTTGGCAAAAGGTCACACTTTGGGGCTCTCTCCCATTACTCCCCCTAAAGCTGCCCCAGGTGGCTTCTCTGTGACTCTAGTTTCCTCTAAGGGTCCCTTGAGCCTGAGTTATTCAGTTCAGTTCATTTTGTGAGCACCTACTGTGTGCCCAGCCCTGAGGCCCTGGGGACACAGGTATGAAAGACAAAGTCTCTGCCCCAGTTGCTCCCAGCCTGGGGCCTGGAACAGTGGGGCAGGCCCTGGTGAGGGCAGAGGTGGGGCCCTTGCCAGGGTCAGCCCCTTGAGAAGATAGATAGCCAGGGCCATCCCAGTGGACACTTTGCTTGTCTCCCTGCAGGGCTGTGGGACAGATGATGTCTACCATGTTCTACCCGCTGGTCACCTTTGTCCTCCTGCTCATCTGCATTGCCTACTGGGCTGTGACTGCTCTGTATCCTTTGCCCACACAGCCAGCCCCTCCTGGAGTCCTGGGGGCTGGGGAAACGAGGCAATTCTTGTCCACATAGTGCCTTAGTGTAATTGCAAGAGGGCGCCCCTTTCTCTGTGCAGACACGGAAAGGGTGAGCACAGGCTGAACTTCAGCTCCCTTTATGCAGGGTACAACCTACTCAAGCACCTCAAGTCCCCGAGGAGCAGCTCATGGAGACCCCATGTGACCTTGCTTTCCTTGACTCCCCTCTGGGTACCTGGCCACATCAGGGCAACCCCAGTACATCTTCTGGGCACCCAACACCAGCTTGCCCAGCTGTGAGAAAGTACCAGTGAATACATCATGTGACCCCATGGTGAGAGGAAGGAGGTGAACATGGAGGAGCCACCAATAGGGCTGAGGGGACCTTGGGGACCAACTGGTCCAAATCCCTCATTGTGCAAAGGAGACCGAGGCCAGAGAGGGCAAAGGGCTCACTCAAGGTCACACTCCCGACTCCCAGCGGAGCTGGAAGTAGCCAGTGCCCTGACTCCAGACCTGGTACTCCTCCTGCTGAGCTGCCCAGTATGTAGGGAGGGAAACTGAGGCTGGAAGAGATGGCATGCTGTGCCTGAAGGCAGGGCTAGGCCTGGATACCTGGACATAGAAATGCCTTCAGGACTGTTCACCCTCTGAGCCTCAGCCTGCCCCCATAGAATGCAGATAATCATAAAAGGCTGGGAAGGTTAAATTACTGGGCACATAACGTGCTTAGTAAAATGCCTGGCACCTGATAAGAGCTCCATAGCTAGTTGTTTGTTTTGTTAATTCTTCCTCCCTTGGAATACAGTGCAGGAGGCAGAAGCAAGGTGGGACTCCCTGGGGAGGCCTGAGAGAAGCTTCTTCCCAAACTCCCCGGAGAGGTTTCCAAGGAGCAGAACTGGACTGCTGGGAATTCACTGACCTCAAAGCTGTCATATTGTCACTTCATGTGACCTGGGGCCATGGGCAGTGCCCTATAAAAAAAAGGGAGGCTCATTTCCATTTATGGAGGAAGCCACTATGTGCCAGGCACTGGGTGTGCACAGCCCAAAATGACAACATGGTTTTTGTTTTCAACTTGCTCCTGATCTAGCAGTGAAGACTGTGGCAAACCCACAATTACATACAGAGTGTGGAAAGTGTTTTTTTTTTTTGTTTTTTTGTTCTGTTTTTTTTTTTTAGACAAAGTCTCGCTGTGTTGCTCACAGCAACCTCAAACTCCTGGGCTCAAGCGATCCTCCCGCCTCAGTCTCCCAAGTAGCTGGAACCACCATGCCTGGCTATTTTTTTCTATTTTTAGTAGAGACAGGGTCTCCTCTTGCTCAGGCTGGTCTCAAACTCCTGAGCTCAAGCGATCCTCCCACCTTGGCCTCCCAGACTGCTAGCATTACAGGTGTGAGCCACCGTGCCCAGCCATTTTTTATTATAAAATTTCAAACATAGACTCATTTTCAGAAATAATCAGGATTTTGGGGGTCATATCTGCTAGAAAGAGTTATTTTTTATTTTTGTGGTTTTACTTTTATTATGAACACATGCAAAAGTAGACTAATTGTACAGTGAGTCCCTGTACTCAGATTCCCTCAACTTTCTGCCATTCTTATTTCATCTGTCTCCCCACCCTCCACCTATAAATTTTTTTTCTCAAGTTTTTTAAGGCAAATTCTGGATATCATGCCATTTCACCAGTAAGTACCATCCACCAGGATGGATCTCAACAGATAAGAACCTTTTAAAAAGCATAACCACTATACCATTATCACACCCAAGAAAATTAACACTAATTCCTTAATGTCATCAAATACCCAGTCTGTTCAATTTTCTGGAAAGGGTTTTGGTAGAAGTTGCAGAGGCTGCTCTAGGAGGGGATTGCTGAGTGAGTGCACAGAGAAGGTATGCCACCTTCATGCCCACCATGAACACCATGAAGGCATGGCCCACACAGCCTGGGAGCTCTCATCATGGGGAGACTGAAGGGAGCTAATGACATTCACACGATAGGGAGACTGAACCCAGTCTGAGCCTAGAGATGGAACTCCTGGAAGGAATCAGCTCCCCCAGCTCCGGGAGGCTTCAGGGAGGCTGTTACCTGCCTCTACTCTAGAGGGGCGGGAGCTAGGTGGGAACGGGAGGAGGCCAGCGCTCCACACTGAGGTCTCTCAAGGCTGGGCTTGAGCTTACCCTATCCTCCACCCAGGCCCAGCCCGTGAACTCTTCGTGCCCAGGGCTGATGTGCGTTTTCCAGGGCTACCTGTCCACAGGCCTAGTACAACGTTCTGTCTTCAACCTGCAAATCTATGGGGTCCTGGGACTCTTCTGGACCCTTAACTGGGTACTGGCCCTGGGCCAATGCGTCCTAGCAGGGGCCTTTGCCTCCTTCTACTGGGCCTTCCACAAGCCCCAAGACATCCCCACCTTCCCCCTGAGCTCTGCCTTCATCCGCACACTCCGGTAAGCCCAGGACAGGGGCCTGGGAATTGTAAGCACGGGGGTCCCAGGGGTCCTGGCCCCTGACTATCTAACTCCCTCTGCAGTTACCACACCGGGTCGCTGGCATTTGGAGCCCTCATCCTGACCCTTGTGCAGATAGCCCGGGTCATCCTGGAGTACATTGACCACAGGTTGAGAGGTGAGCCGGGAGCCAGGAGCTGGGAAGGCCAGGCTGAGTAGCTGGATCCTTGGCGAGGGACCATCAGAACCAGTGACCAAATATGAGCTTTCCTTGCACCCAGGAGTGCAGAACCCTATAGCCCGCTGCATCATGTGCTGCTTCAAGTGCTGCCTCTGGTGCCTGGAAAAGTTTATCAAGTTCCTAAACCGCAATGCATACATCATGGTGAGCCATGCTGTGCATGCGACCCCTTGCTGCAGTGCCCGTTGGCCCTAGCCCCCGATCCTGGTCCAGGCAAGCTCACCACAGGTAACTCTGACCTTCCCGCCTCCCTCAGATTGCCATCTACGGGAAGAATTTCTGTGTCTCAGCCAAAAATGCCTTCATGCTGCTCATGCGGAACATTGTCAGGTCAGGCTGTCCTCTACCCCCGTGTGGCTCCCTCCTCAGATCTCCCACTCAAGTCTGGCTTCATGGGCATGCTGCGCTCAGAAGGACCCCACACTTGGTTTAATGCTCCGCTGTCGCCACCTTGAAATGTGAACAGTTCTTATTTTGCATGGTCCTCGCAATTATGTAGCCACTTCTGCTCCCAGCCCTGCCAGGCCTCTCACCCCCAACCTGCCCTAACTTCCGGTACAGGGTGGTCGTCCTGGATAAAGTCACAGACCTGCTGCTGTTCTTTGGGAAGCTGCTGGTGGTTGGAGGTGTTGGTAAGGGCCAGCAGCAGGCGCTGCAAGGGCACAGGGTAGAGGTGCTGGCTAGCCGAAGAAGTGGCCTCAGAGGAGCCACCCTGACCTCCACAACTCTCCCACAGGGGTCCTGTCCTTCTTCTTTTTCTCCGGTCGCATCCAGGGGCTGGGTAAAGGCTTTGAGAACCCCCACCTCAACTATTACTGGCTGCCCATCATGGTGAGTGACTCCCCTCTCTGCCTGACCCCAACTACCCAATGGAACCCAGCAGCTGCGACAGGCCTTGTGTCTTCCAGACCTCCATCCTGGGCGCCTACGTCATCGCCAGTGGCTTCTTCAGCGTTTTTGGCATGTGTGTGGATACGCTCTTCCTTTGTTTCTGTGAGTGACACCCTCAGCCACCTCCCCCCAACCTCAAGGTATCCGACTGTTCGGGCTTTTCTGGAGATTTAATGCTTCTAGAAGCAGCGAGTTTGTGAGCTAAAAGAGCCAGAGGATGCCCCTTGTGACATCCTAAAGCCAGGGGTTGGAAAAGAAAGGAGGGAGTGGGGCCCCTGGCAGGTGGGCTCTCCCAGGAAGGAGCATTCGTGGGGAGAGGCGCCTGACATCTTCCCCTAGGAGATCTAGGGTAGAAGTTGCAACCAAAGAGACTTCCCAGCAGGTGGCTGTAGTGAGAGGGGATTTTCTTACCCTACCATGTACCTCCATTCAGGGCTTGCTAAGTGTCAGACTCTGAGCAATTAACACGCATTTTTTCCGTTGAACCTTATCACCCTGAAATATAGTATTACCGACCCCACTTTACATGAGGCAACTGAGGTTACATAACTTGCCCAGTAGGTTACAAAACCTGCCCGGGAAAAAAATCCGCCGGTGCTGGCGGTGCAGCCCGGCTGCTGGCCTCCAGTCTGGATTTCCCGGGGAGTGGGGTGGCCCGAGGGTCGCTCTAACCGGTCTGTGTGGCCGCCCAGTGGAAGACCTGGAGCGGAACGACGGCTCCCTGGACCGGCCCTACTACATGTCCAAGGCCCTCCTGAAGATTCTGGGCAAGAAGAACGAGACGCCCCAGGGCAACAAGAAGGGGAAGGAGAGAAAGATCCGGCCTTGATCCAGGACTGCGCCCGCCTGTACAGCCGCCCAGTCTTATTTCCCTACGGATCCCAATTTTGTAGTAAAAGGATTTTATTAAAGATTGATATTTCGTTTTCTCAATAAGTCTGTGACTTTCTTTCCCTCCACGGCGACAGGCGGCCTTTCCTTCCCCCGCCGGGCTCTTTAAAATCGGCCCCGCCCCTGTGATGAGCCCCGGAGCCGCGGCCAATCAAAATGGTCACACGGTTGTCGCCGGCTCCTTCCTCACCCAGGCCTGGTTGCTTCCCGCCCGGGTCGCGCGCTCCGGGCACCGCGGGCCAATGGGAGGGCGAGCTCCTGGGCGCTGCGCGACCGCGTGGGGAAGGCGGGACGCTCGAGGACCTATCAGAGTCGCGGAAGCGCGGCGGGGAGGAACAGGGGCGCCTTGAAGGGTGAATCTCCGCTTTAAAGGGTCCGGGTCAGCTGACCGACTCCCGGCGTGTGTAGGCTAGCGGCCCGGGCTGAGGGGGAGATGACGGGGGAGCGACCCGGCACAGCGCTGCTGGGCACACCGCGGGGACCGCAGATGCTGGCCTTCTGGGGACGCTGTACGGTTCAGGCGTTAGCCGCGGTCTTCCTGCTGCTGTTGTCTCCGGCAGAAGTCCGGACGAAGGCTAAGGAGGACTTCGGTCTGGTGAGTCACCTCCCGCACAGCTCCATGCCCGACCTGCTCGGGGAGTCGATGCCCAGTGTGCCCCGGGACGCGGGCGACTGAGCCGCTCTCCACGCAGGACTCTGCCTTCTTCCAGACCCCGATCCCTCCATCCACTCCCAGCTCCTCTCCCACTCCGGGCCTCCCACCTTCACCGTTCGAGCCCCATGCTCTTTTGGGGTCCCCTTTCCTCCCTGAGGGCTCCTTCTCCTCTCGTAGCTGCTCCCTCACTCTGAGCCGCCAGCTTGGCTCCAAACTCTTATTCTAGGACCCCAAGATCCCTATTACCCTCCCTCTGCCTTCGGTACCTGAGTTCTAGCGGATATTATCCTAAAACCCCAAGACAGATTTGTCCGTGTCTCCTCCCGTGGCAGGTGCGGCCACTGGTGACCATGGAGCAACTGCTGTGGGTAAGCGGGAGACAGATCGGCTCAGTGGACACCTTCCGCATCCCGCTCATCACAACCACTCCTCAGGGCACTCTCCTTGCCTTTTCTGAGGCCAGAAAACTGTCCTCATCTGATAAAGGGGCCAAGTTCATCGCTCTGCGGAGGTCCATGGACCAAGGTATAAAGATGTGCTGGGTTGGATGGGTGGGGAGTCCGAGGGGCCCAAGGGTCCTGAGGATAGGGAAACTTGTAGGGCTGGACACCTGGGTCCCAGAAAGCGTCTATTGCAGTGATCTGGAAATTGGGGTCACCAAGGAGTTGAACATTAGCATTTTTTTTTTTTTTTGAAACGAAATCTTGCTCTGTTGCCTCGGTTAGAGTGCTGTAGTGTCAGCCTAGCTCACAGCAACCTCAAATTCCTAGGCTAAAGCATCCTCCTGCCCCAGCCTCTCTAGAAGCTGGGACTACAGGCGCACACTACACCCAGCTAATTTTTCTTTTCTTAGTAGAGACGGGGTCTTGCTCTTGCTTAGAGCTGGTCTCAAACTTCTGAGCTCGAGTGATCCTCCTGCTTTGGCCTCCCAAAGTGCTAAGATTACAGGCATGAGCCACCACGCCCCCCCAGCAAGCATTTATTGAGTTCCTACTACATACCAGGCATTGTTCTTCTAGATTCTATGAGCCATTTAAAAAAAACAGACCAAAATCTCTGCCCTTACAGGACTTACATTCTATGGGGAGGAGGGAAATAGGCGTAATAAGTAAATTTATTTTTTGTGTTGGAAGGTGATATAAATGCAATGGAGCAATATAAAACCGGGCAAGAGATATAGGGAGTGCTGGTGTTTGCTTGTACCCCAGAGCTATGGTAAGGCCTCAGGTCCCTAGCAGGAGGTGGGAATTTTTTTTTTTTAATTAGCCTTGCCTAAACAAGGCCTCAAAAAATTTGGTTATTAACTCATAACTTTTCCTTGCCACGAAAATCCTTAGTAAGAGGTGAAAGATTTCTTTGTTCTGAAGAGAAACCAGAGCATTGGGGTGGGAAATGAACAGGAAGTGGTAGAAAGGGCACATCCACCTTGCTCACGCTGGCTTTCTTCTTCACTTTTTTTTCAGGCAGCACATGGTCCCCTACAGAGTTCATTGTAGATGACGGGGAGACCCCCGACGGGCTGAACCTGGGGGCAGTGGTGAGCGATATTGAGACAGGAGTGGTATTTCTTTTCTACTCTCTCTGTGCTCACAAGACCGGCTGCCCGGTGGCCTCCACCATGTTGGTATGGAGCAAGGATGATGGCGTTTCCTGGAGCCCGCCCTGGAATCTCTCCCTGGACATTGGCACTGAAATGTTTGCTCCTGGACCAGGCTCTGGCATTCAGGTCTCTGTCGTGGGAGATAAGAGGAAGGGGGCTGCCTCATGGAGAGTCTGAGGGATGCCCCCAAATGGACTCTTTCCCAAGGCGAAGATCCTGTGAAGTCAGATTTTCTGTCTTGGGTGAGATTCCTTGAAAGAAAAGGACATCCTTGCCAGGTGTGGTGGCACGCGCCTGTTGTCCCAGCTGCTCCAGGGGCTAAGGTGGGAGAATCACTTGAAGCCAGGAGCCACAGCACACCAGCCTGGGCAACATAGCAAGACCCTGTCTTTAATAAAAAAAACAAAGAAAGAAAGAGACATGTTGGGAGGAACACCCTACCAGGTGAAGAGGGAACGTTGCCATTGGCTTCCCATTTGGGGTTGTCAACAGGACTGCGCCAGTCCGTTAGATACTTTAACGCGAAGTAGAAAAAGGTGCCCCTTGCTTTGGACAGACACAAGCCTGTCCCAGGGCGCAGTTTGGGGAGTGAGCACAAATGGGGTTTAAGCTCTCATGCACCTGTGTGGCTATGCCCCCTCGTGTGCAACACGTCCAGCTGTACACCCTGGATGTCCTAAAGTAGCTTATTCTGAAAAAGAGATGCTTAATTCAAGCAATGTGTGTTTGTAGGATCCTTCTGGAACCCTCCGTGAACAAGGGCAGAATTGAAGGGGATCAGACATGTCCTTGCACCTGGGAGGTGGTGGGTTCCCTGTCCCTGCCTCTGAGCCCCTACCACGTGTCCTTCTCTGACACCCAGCTCCCCTTTCCACAGAAACAGCGGGAGCCGAGGAAGGGCCGCCTCATCGTGTGTGGCCATGGGACGCTGGAGCGCGATGGAGTCTTCTGTCTCGTCAGTGATGACCACGGTGCTTCCTGGAGCTACGGGGGTGGCGTCAGAGGCATCCCTTATGGCCAGCCCAAGCAGGAAAAAGACTTCAACCCCGATGAATGTCAGGTCAGGAGTCCATGAGATGTTCCCCACCCGCTCGACCTGCCTTGTCCTCCAGACCCACTGCTGGCTGCCCTGCTCTGTGCCACCCAGCCTTGCTCCCTCAGGGACCTGGGCATTTGCCCTGTTCTCTCCCCTCAGCCCTATGAGCTCCCAGACGGCTCAGTTGTCATCAATGCCCGGAACCAGAACAACTACCACTGCCGCTGCCGAATCATCCTCCGCAGCTATGACGCCTGTGATACCCTAAGAACCCGTGATGTGACCTTTGACCCTGAGCTTGTGGACCCTGTGGTAGCTGCAGGAGCCGTAGCCACCAGCTCCGGCATTGTCTTCTTCTCCAACCCAGCCCATCCAGAGTTCCGTGAGTGCCTGACAGTGGGGTCAACAGGGGGAGCCCCTGTGTCTAGCCAAGGCCTGGGCATAGACCTTCCTTCCCTGACCCTCCTGCTCTCCCCAGGAGTGAACCTGACCCTGCGCTGGAGCTTCAGCAATGGGACCTCATGGCAGAAAGAGAAGGTCCAGCTATGGCCAGGGCCCAGCGGCTACTCGTCCCTGGCAGCCCTGGAGGGCAGCGTGGGTGGAGAGGAGCAGGCCCCCCAGCTCTACGTCCTGTATGAGAAAGGCCGGAACCACTACACAGAGAGCATCTCTGTGGCCAAAATCAGTGTCTATGGGATACTCTGAGCTGTGCCCCTGCCACAGGGGTAGAAGGCCCGCCTAGACACAGCCTTCAGGACCAGGGTCTGTAGAGGATATGCTAGCCATGCCTAAAAGACAGTTCCATCTTCCTTTAGGCTCCAGCGTTTTGTAAATTCAACTTCCCTTTGATGGGGAAATCACTTCTGTTATGACTGGAAGCCCAGCTTCCTCTCAGCAAGGGAAGTCCTGGCAACAATTCTTTCCACGTGCTGGGTCTGGCCACTGGCCTTTCCACCCGCCCAGGACATGGATTGGTCCTGTTGTGGGCAGGCTGGTGGGTGTGCAGAATTTAATAAATGTGAACTCAGGGAACTGGGGAAGACTGAGCTTCCTCTTTGGGGTTGAGGGAAGATGCTGGTTTGAACAGGGCCAGTGAAAGTCCCTGGAGGGCAGAATATTTGGTTTTAGGGTTAGGAAGCAGCTGCACCACGCTCCTTGACTATTTATGAACCAAAATGTTTGTAACTTAAAAGTTTTTGATGAAAGAATGAACATTTGTAGAGTCTCTGTGGTTCTGTCAGCGCACATCTTCATGTCTGTTTTCCCTAAGTACACTTGTGAGGCTGGGAACGAGTTTTGGGAAGAGAGCTGGTGTGCTCATTGCCTGGGAATGTCTGACTTTGACAGATCAAATCCTCTTCTCTTTGACATTCCTTCTTGCCACAGAAAAACAGGTTGCTCTTCATAGGTATAACAAAGAGTAGGAGGGGAGCGCCATAAGATATTTTAAAATCTGTTTTTTATTTCTAAGACGGAGTGGGCAGGATACTGTCCTCCATGTAATGGAGCAGGTATGCAAAATGCGGTTGGGAAGCCTGTCCCCGGCTGAAAGTGAGCACTTACTATGGCAAATTATGTGAGAAAATAGCCCTAAGGCAGATGCTTGTGAAAAGAATGTGGGTTGTACCTGGGTGAGTGTGAGAGTGTGGAGTGGAAAGAAAATGCACCGCCTAGATAAGATGTTAAGAAAGTTCTCGCCTGTAATCCTAAGCACTCTGGGAGGCCGAGGTGAGGTAGGATGATCGCTCAAGGTCAGGAGTTCGAAACCAGCCTGAGCAAGAGCGAGACCCCCGTCTCTACTAAAAGTAGAAATTAATTGGCCGAGTAAAAATATATAGAAAAAATTAGCTGGGCATGGTGGCACATGCCTGTAGTCCAAGCTACTCGGGAGGTTGAGGCAGAAGGATCGCTTGCACCCAGGAGTTTGAGGTTGCTGTGAGCTAGGCTGACACCATAGCACTCTAGCCTGGGCAACAAAGTGAGAGTCTGTCTCAAAAAAAAAAAAAAAAAAGAAAGTTAAAGACTTGCCCCTCACCTTCCTAAAATTTAAAAAATATATAAAGTTAAAGACTGAGAGATGAGAGCCACATTCATTTACAGTCAGAGGTTTATTTTACTTTCACACTTCTCTAAGAAATACTCTATCTGATGGAATGTCAAGGAATGGTATAATTTTGTTATGTTTTATTTAGAATTTGTGATCAATAATATAATGCTTACTTTTTTTATTTATAGACATTTTCAAAAGCACACAAAAATAGTTTAATGAACCCCATGTACCCAACATCCAGTTCCAACAGTTATCAAGATGTGGCCGGGCGCGGTGGCTCACATCTGTAATCCTAGCACTCTGGGAGGCCGAGGCGGGCGGATCGCTCAAGGTCAGGAGTTCGAAACCAGCCTGAGCAAGAGCGAGACCTCGTCTCTACTAAAAATAGAAAGAAATTAGCTGGACAACTAAAAAATATATAGAAAAAATTAGCTGGGCATGGTGGAGCATGCCTGTAGTCCCAGCTGCTCGGGAGGCTGAGGCAGGAGGATCGCCTGAGCCCAGGAGTTTGAGGTTGCTGTGAGCTAGGCTGATGCCATGGCACTCTAGCCCGGGCAAGAGAGCGAGACTGTCTCACCAAAAAAAAAAAAAAAAAGGGAGCCGGTCCGCTGGGCGGCGGGCGCTGGGGCTGGAGGGGCGCGCGCAGCGGCGGCGGCTGCCGTGGAGGGCAACTTCGATTCGGAGGAGCGAAGTAGCTGGTACTGGGGCCGGTTGAGCCGGCAGGAGGCGGTGGTACTGTTGCAGGGCCAGCGGCACGGGGTGTTCCTGGTGCGGGGCTCGAATACCAGCCCCGGGACTACGTGCTCAGCGTCTCTGAGAACTCGCGCGTCTCCCACTACATAATCAACAGCAGCGGCCC